>JAVTVY010042973.1:0-19554 GCA_036873755.1 Hanleya hanleyi | reverse complement strand
AGGCGGCCTGGCCGTTTCATCAGACAATCTGTCAACCACCAAGATGTTCACTTGCACAACTTGCCAGAAGATGTTTACTCGTCTAGATAAGTTACGACGCCACAAGGCCTCCACCCACAACGATGCCCGGTATCCTTGTATAATCTGCGCACGGTCATTCAATCGGAAGGATAATTTACTGCGCCATGAGAGGGTACTCCACGCGGGTGCGACAGTACTATGTAATGATTGTGGTCGACTCTTCAAACGAGTAGGTCAGTTAGTCGGACCCAGTCGGTTTAGACGGCACCAACGTTTGAGGCATCCCCCGTCTCTACGGTTTGGGCGACAACTTTCCACTAAAGAGGAGCCGCGGAAGGTCAGACCCAGTGAAGATGAACCCGGAGAGACGAACGCCACTGGTGATGCGATGACGCAGAGCCTGCCTATACCCACGGTCCAGGAGGGCCTGGATATCCAGCCGGACCCCTCCGTTACGGTTTCGAGTCATACGCCTGACAACATCGAACATTTTCTGGACGAGCCCATAAATGTTCCTAGCGATCTCTTACAGGACGCCCAGCCAGTGAGTGACATTTATCGGCGTCACTGGTCCATGATACGGCACTGTTTCTACCGTCATCGCCCTATTCAAGATATCTACAATTTCCGACTGACCGACCTCGCCCGTCTACGCAGCTACATGGAAGCCATCTTCAATGACCAAGCTACGTCCTTCAAATTGAATCTGGCGTTTGGTTATGTGCTTCGGCATAAGGAGACAGACCAAGTCCGATACTTTTACCCGAGCAGTAACATCCGGGTATTTGACCAACCGTTTACCATCATTAACCGAGTGTCGCTAAAGACGATGCTGGAGAAACTGGACACCGTGGATCCCTTGAAATGGGCCCAACAACAACGCCCCAACACCAAGTGGACAGTGGAGAGGGTGACCAATGTTACGTTCTTCGTGACCAAACTACGGAATATTGCCATCGGGTGAATGTATTCACCCATGCACTGATAGATACTCAGAATGCACAAACATGTATCTGAGGATATGTTGCCTCAACGGTATCCTGGCCTGCCTGACGATGATTAGAATAAACGGTTCAGATGGCACTTTCTGAAATGGAGACTTCTGATTGGACAAGAATACATCTAACGGACAGGAACGAATATGAAACATGCAAATGGTGGCCTCTGATTGGATAAGAATCTTCTTGAATTGTAAATATACCCAACGCGGCTCCCCCAGCGTGGGTATGATGTAACATTGGGGAGAATAAACTATATGAAAAAAACTTCTTGTTGTTGTTGTTCTCTCATGTGTCATCCTTGTTGTTGTTGCTGTTGTTGTTCTCTCTCCGGTCTATATCATGGCGTTATGTTAGAGTGTTAAGGTGTAACGACGAGCGTTGACGGGCATCACTGCATTTCGAAGAATTAGTGACAATTCCATGGAATATCAGAGCTTCTGATCTATTTCACCAGGGCGTTGAAGCATTAAGAATGGTGTTGGTGGGCGTTGCTACAAGATGACACCTCACACGGTCCATTTGGACCACGGATGGTCCATCTCTACACCAAATACCTCCTTTCACTGCCCCAAAATGCTCACTTTCGCTACTACTCCTACTGATGACGTCACCAATGACGTCACAGATGACGCGAACATACCTCAAATCGGAATGTACACCCCGAGAGCTACAAAATGACACCTCACACGACGCATTCGGACTAAGGATGGTGCATCTCTACACCAAACTCACCCTCACGCACCCACAAAATGTCCACTTTCGCTACTACTCGTACCGATGACGTCATCAATGACGTCACAGATGACGCGGACATCCCTCAAATCGGAATGTACACCCCGAGAACTACAAGATGACACATTCCAGGACGCATTCGAACCGTGAATAGCCCATCTCGATCCCAAATACCTTCATGTACTGCCCGAAAATGACCACTTTACTTACTACAACCAACTGCGCCTGCGCAGATTGACGCGACTTGCATTCAAAAACACGCCATTCTGACTCTACCCCACACAAGCTTCACTTTGACACCCTCCACGACCCATTCGGACCCATAGCGGTCCATCCAAATAACATCCTTCACTGCTAAAAAATGCCCACTTTCGCTACAACTTGTACTAATGACGTCACCAATGACGTCACAGATGCTATAAATATCCCTGAAATCAGGGTCTATACTCCGAGAGCTACAACATGATACCCCACACGACGCATTCGCAACGCAGATGGTCCATCTCTACACCAAATACCTTCCTGCACTGCCCCAAAAGGCTCACTTTCGCTAATACTCCTACTGATGACGTCATCGATGACGTCACAGATGCTTCGGACATGCCTCAATTCGGAATGTACACCCCGAGAGCTACAAAATGACACCTCACACGACGCATTCGGACTAAGGATGGTGCATCTCTACACCAAACTCACCCTCACGCACCCACAAAATGTCCACTTTCGCTACTACTCGTACCGATGACGTCATCAATGACGTCACAGATGACGCAGACATCCCTCAAATCGGAATGTACACCCCGAGAACTACAAGATGACACATTCCAGGACGCATTCGAACCGTGAATAGCCCATCTCGATCCCAAATACCTTCATGTACTGCCCGAAAATGGCCACTTTACTTACTACAACCAACTGCGCCTGCGCAGATTGACGCGACTTGCATTCAAAAACACGCCATTCTGACTCTACCCCACACAAGCTTCACTTTGACACCCTCCACGACCCATTCGGACCCATAGCGGTCCATCTCTACCCCAAACACCTTCATGTACTGCCCCAAAATGGCCACTTTACTTAATACAACCATGGGGTTAGAGGCGTCCCTAATGGTCCAATCGGGTCGAGTGAGGTATCAAATTGAAGGTAACGTGAAGGCGCATCTGATAGACTGGGTGTGGGCTTGAATTAGGGTAATTCTACGCATGCGCGAAGGCCGAAGGCTATGAAACTAGCCTTTTTGGAGCTAGAAGAGCCCCTAGTGGCCCAATGGAGCCGAGTGAGGTATCAATGTGAAGGTGAGATGAAGGGCCATATGATGGACTGGTGTGGGTTGAACTATCAGCATTCTGCGCATGCGCAAGAATGGAAATAGACGTTTTGGAGCTATTTGACTATTAAAAAAGGAAAAAAAGAATGAACACATTTTTTAATTTTCTACTATTTTTTATTAACACACAATGAACGTATTCACAATTGAATTTAATACACATTAACAGTGAGTATTGAATTTTTCAAATACACATTAACAGTGAAAAAACTATGAATTTTTTTGTAATACAATTATACACTCTCCAGATCAGTTTTCCTTGTTCTCAATAGTTCTTCAACAAGACTTGTTTGAAGTCATCATCATCTTTCCGGCCTTGGTGCACATAGATGTACGTCACATAAAAGGTAAAAACATGAATGTCTCCTACGGGCCACCGTATGATAAAGAGATATGGACTATCAGTATTGAAAGTGATGCAATTTGCAGTTGTTACGGTTCGATAAATAATCTGAGATGAACTGAATGATTGTGGTTTTAGGCGTGGCATAGTAGTAAATTTATAAATGACCCGTCACTGCGCGTGAAGAATGGCTACATTTTGCATCGGTGACAGCTGTCACTCAGACCAGGTCAAGCAGATGGTTGACCGCAGATGTGTTTTCAGTAGAGTTGATGGATGCTAGGTGAATGATGTGTAAATTTTGACAAAACATAAGGTAGAACTGGAAAGACTATCACTTGAACTTCGGCTGAGTTGTAGGTGAGCTTGTAATTTACAGTGATTTCAATATATCACGTAAACCGCGCTACGTGCCCAAGGATTGATGCGTTTACATTCACCTACAGACATCTACGCATAAAAATGAAAATTTCCCGGTGTAGTGTTCGCATGGTCAGGAATGGGACTAAACTGGTTATAATGAAGGTAAGACAATTTTCCCTACTATATACTAATTTGTGCTTTCAATGAAAAATGTATCTTAAAATATTGCGAATGTGCGTAACAACAACAACAACAACAACATGGTAGGCTAGAATGTTCGATTTCGTGTACCACAACCGAAAAAATGTCTATCTGGAAAACTACAGCGCCCACAAAGTTGCTACGTCAGCACTAAATTCTATAGTTCTGGTAGGTTGTAACTCGAGCTTCATATTTCATAAGCTGCTTGAGAAAATACGTGAAATTTGCATTGATAAATTGTGCAAAACCGACAGTGCACTTCCACGCAATCGCGCGAATGAAATCACCCGCTCAAATGAATTACATTGTAGCAGTCTAAAAATAGAGGTGTTTGTTGACATAAAAACAGCTGATGCATGTAGAGGATGTTTGAGTTTCACCAGAAAATTATGCCAATATATAAATGCCTCCCTATGTACTAAAATTGCCCGCTAAAAGTTTCCATGATATAGGGAAATAACTGTGATGTGTTTTTCCACAGTGACACGTTCTCCTAAAGACCGTCTAAGCTGCAAAAAAAATTCCGATGGGGAGGGGGAGGGGGGGAGGAGGGGGAGGGGGACATTTCCTAGCATGGATATTATTAAAAATTAATGTATATTACATACGTGTACGACGTTGATTGGTGTTACTCTGTGATACTGGTCAATGATACTGGTCAGGCAGATGATTACACACAGGCAGTGATCAGGGAGGTCCGTTAGGCAGGCGGGCAGGAAAATCGGTGAGGCAGGCAGACAGGTCAGGTAAGTCAGATTGAAATACACCCCTTTCCCTAAAAATGGACTCCTTTTATAGCCAATTGACCTCATTTGCATATTTTCAGTAACCACAGGCCGCCATTTTGAAACACACCACCCTAACACACACATATCATACGGTGGCCCGTAGGAGACATTCATGTTTTTACCTTTTATGTGACGTACATCTATGTGCACCAAGGCCGGAAAGATGATGATGACTTCAAACAAGTCTTGTTGAAGAACTATTGAGAACAAGGAAAACTGATCTGGAGAGTGTATAATTGTATTACAAAAAAAAATTCATAGTTTTTTCACTGTTAATGTGTATTTGAAAAATTCAATACTCACTGTTAATGTGTATTAAATTCAATTGTGAATACGTTCATTGTGTGTTAATAAAAAATAGTAGAAAATTAAAAAATGTGTTCATTCTTTTTTTCCTTTTTTAATAGTCAAATAGCTCCAAAACGTCTATTTCCATTCTTGCGCATGCGCAGAATGCTGATAGTTCAACCCACACCAGTCCATCATATGGCCCTTCATCTCACCTTCACATTGATACCTCACTCGGCTCCATTGGGCCACTAGGGGCTCTTCTAGCTTCAAAACGTCTATTTCCATACACTTCGGCCACCGCGCATGCGCAGAATGCCGATAGTTCAACCCCACACCCAGCCCATTAGATGCCCCTTCACATAAGCTTCACTTTGATACCTCACTCGACCCCATCGGACCCTTAGGGGCTTCCCTAGCTCCAACACGGCTATTTTCATACCCTTCGGCCACCGCGCATGCGCAGAAGGCCGATAGTTCAACCCCACACCCAGCCCATTAGATGCCCCTTCACATAAGCTTCACTTTGATACCTCACTCGACCCAATCGGACCATTTTATCTAGGGACTACTTTTTCTCCGCGGAAGCTTTTTCCCGAGACCGAATCACCGCCAAAACCACGGCCAAACCGCATCACCGCGCATGAATACATTTTTTTTTTTTTTTTGCCGGAACTTTTTTTTTCGTGGAGGTAAGGTCAGTCAGTGCACTGGGTGTGAAGTTGTCCGCCATCTTGAATCACACCACCCCTAACATACAAAAACAAGCCGCCATCTTGAATCACACCACCCCTAACATACAAAAACAAGCCGCCATCTTGAATCACACCACCCCTAACATACAAAAACAAGCCGCCATCTTGAAAATCTGGGTTTTTCCAAAAATTGGGTGCAAGTGCACTCATAGGCCACGCCCCCAACCCCCTCGCTCCGCCCAAATAACCCCCTCGCTCCGCCCCAAATGACGTCAAAAAAGGTTCTCGCGCATGCGCAATTGAGGGCTTTCAGTAACAGATCCATGCTACCTACTACTTCCGCTTAATCCGAGGCTGGGGGCCGTATGAGCCCCATGCACTTCAAGATCCTCCTGGTGCTCATATGAACAATCACAATCAAAGCGTGACTGAGATACATCTTTCTCTAGATGACGACTTTACAACGAATATCATATGGATTTAGAATACTGATCAGCGATACGGATTTGATATTATTGGAACATCATGATGTCTTGCCGACATCACTGAAAACTGTTGACCGCTTCTCTCTTTCAGGAAACTAGCCTATGTTTATGTATACTATGATTGTCTTTTTGAATTTGGTGCTAATGCTATTATATGGAATATGGAAAATGTCTTTGGATGCGGAAACTAGCCTATGTTTATGTATACTATGATTGTCTTTTTGAATTTGGTGCTAATGCTATTATATGGAATATGGAAAATGTCTATGGATGCGGATATTCTTTAATAGACGACGGCTGAATTATGACTGACGGACCAGACGATTGTAAAAGTCACATCCCGTACAGACATGTATCCACATGAGATTTCTCGACTCTCAATACTACATTCCTAGTAGGGTGCGCTGTGTGAGTGTGAGGTGAAAGCGTTGAACTATGGAAGGGGTTAGAGAACGGTCATCAGGTCGCACACGTGTCCAGAGGACGCGGCTATTTTAGGAGATGAGGCAGAGGTTGACCAGGTGGCATCCGGTTATACAGAGGACGAGGTCATTTTTTTGCGATGACTCAGGATCGCACACCTGCCCGGGGTCGTCTAGAGGTTGGAGCTATCTTTAGCGATGACTCAAATAAAGGCCACTGGTTTGACCAGTCGTCTACGGTCATCTATAGAGATAGGAGCTATTTTCGGCGAAGACACAACCTAAATGCCACTGGGTGGCCTCCGGTCATCTAGAGGGCGGGGCTATTTTCGGCGTTGACTCAGAGGGGAAAGGAACACGGGGACGATCAGAATTCGGAGCTAAATCACGTGCCATAGAGGATAAAGGGGCTGGGTTGTCGCACTCATTTAATATTCGACTTTCGTGGTAGAAGGACTCATTTGATCGGTGCGCTGCCGAAACAGCAAGGAAGAAACGAGCATGTCCGACAACGGTGAGTATTACGTATTACATTATAGGGGTATGGGGTAAAACTTCATCGGTCGTTGTTTAAAAAGTTGTACACGTAAAAATACGAGATAAATTTCCCCGCACGGATCAAATTTCTCGTAGCAATCAGTAGATATTCACAACGTTACGTCATGAAACAGCACCCAGAAATTTATCCCCCCCCCTCTTCTACCGGAACATGGGGTTTTAAGGCTTCTCAGACTGCGCTGAGTTCGACGCACTGCAAATTTCCTCTAAAGTTGTAAGGGTATTACCCGCCGCCAGGGTAATAAATCTCTTAGATTGTTTCTCGATTGCCTGACGGTATGACATAAATGATGGTGACATATAGTTATGTTAATTTGTCTGCAACTGGCGATCCTGTCGTCGCTATATATATAGAATACGAGAAAAGCTGAGGAGCCCCACCCTTCCGCCAACTGTCTCGTAAGAATAAGTAGAATAACGCAGGAGTTATGTCATGGAACCGCACACAGAAATTCATAACACCCCCACTCCCTCACCACCTGAAACATGAAGAACGTCAGGTGTATTGATAGTTTTCTCCCTATCTCCCTATTATAATCCGTGGCGTGTCCTCCTCCTCCTCCTACTCCTCCTCCTCCTCCTCCGCTTTACTCACTGCACAGCGGGTCGCATAGGTGTGGCGCGGGATAGGGTGGGGCGAGAGACCTGGGGTTTTCGCTACCTGAGATTCCATGGGCCAGGCTTGCACCCTACAGTAGAATGGGTCGACTGCGCATGCGCGATGAGTAGTATAGAAAGGGCACGCGATCTCCCTATCTCTATAAACTAATCCATGGGGGTGAATCAACCCATGGGGATGAATGAGCCATGGGGGTGAATGAGCACTCGTCTTTATAAACAGAGAGTGGGCAGAGATGAATTATTACGCCAGATTCTTTCACGATATTTCCGAGTCATCATCAGTTCAACCCAGCTGAGCTCTACCACGTGTATACAGCATTTTTGAATGTTTCGATCAGTCGTATTTGAATTTTCGTCTACTTCCCTATGAACACAATTAAGAGGGTACAAACTGATCGTATACATTGAATCTATGTACTCGGATAAAATGTACTCATGGTCGAAGAAATTAGCAATTTCTATCGCTGTCCTAAATTGACTACTTACGTTCGAACTGACCAGCGGACAAGTGTTTACCGTGTAAACACGGGGCGATAATGCGCGAGCACGTACATCGCCCTTTGTCCGTGACTACCGAGAAGGGGAGAATAAAGAATGCTGATTAAAACCTGTTAAGATAGCGTTATTATAAATCAGAGCTTTCACTAAAAATTACAAATGCAATATATGTATTCTTTCCTGTCATATACGCAAGAGGGAGGCTCCCCGTTCGATCTATCCACATCCGAGAAGTAAGTCCGTCATGGGAAATATATAGACAAAGTCTAACTAAATGTGCATACACTATTGGATTCTGGTAGAACGGAATAGAATGTTAAAGAATATCTCTGAGCGCGAGCCGAGACGTAATATAGTCTATTCAACTTCGACTTTGCTATTGTACAATTGATGTATATAGATCAAACTTGACCTGTACTGTACTCGAATATTGTGTAACTCGTTTTCTCAGCAGACCAGACGGTATATAAGGCTTTTCTCTGTGTAATTAAACGCATTTGAGAGCTTGTGAAAATATATTCATCATGGAACTATATAGACTTGTATCTGTCGTAAGTTTTATATCGACTTATGTAAGAGAAAACGGTGGTCCGTATGGGATTAGGCTATCGTAAATATTAATTCCGACATCTTCCAACTACGGTATCCGTTTCTGGACAGCAATATTCTAGTGGGACATGCATATGGCGTATACATATCTCGCATAGTAGCATTTGCTGGAACCTGTGTTAAATGTGACGATTTAAATCAACGTCATGTTGTTGTAGAAACTTATAAAACAGGGCTATACCACCAAGCGCCTCCACTCAAAGTTTCTCAGATTTAGCGATATACATATCGCCTGCTGATAGAAAAATACGAGCGTAGCGTGCAAGATCTATGGCGTTACGTTTCGTAACTTGTGTCTAATTCCGCTTAACCCGGGTCTGGGAGCCCTACGAACCCGTGTAGTTCAAGATCTTCATGATGTTCACAAAAACAGTCACAATCAAAGCGTGACTGAGATCATAGCGTGACTGAGATTAAGAGGATCATGGGATGAAAATTCCATCTCTCGAGAAGGAAAATACATCCCAACCTCCACGTTGGCTTGACGTTGATTAATATCGTCACATGTATGGTCACCTATAGTAATTCCGGTTTTGTTCTGCTGGCATAACAGTGTATATAGATCGGAGAGGTTATAAAAAGCATTAAAATAGGTCAAAATGAATGAAATGATGTAGAATGAGAGCTCAGCAATATAAAAGTGCCTCAACCACCTCAACCGTGACGATGTGTCACTATAATTTATCGAGTCGGAGTGAATTCTCAAGGTCGCATTGTCTACATGAACCTGTTTTCACCAGACTAGCATTGTAGCCTAACAATATATGTCACGAAACAATTTGAACTTACTACATTTCTTCACACGACTCTAGCGCACTGGACTCATTGCATATAGCCTCAGTGTACTAATCTTCGACACACTGACAGAGAAAGGTAAATATATCCGCAATACATTTCTCTTTACGTAAGTTCTTCCACGGTAATTTTTTACATATCCATATTTTTAATTACATCATATTTCATATATTCATAAAGACATTCATATTTCGAAATTTAATTATAATTCATTTATGTTTACTGCCGTTGAAGATAGATGTCGAATAACAGGTGATGATATACCTGTTTCCAAAACGATTAGTTATATTGTGTGCATGTGCATTTTGTGGTCGTATAAGCAAACAACTACAGAACCAATAAGCATGTTTCATTGCTTCAATTTCCATACAAACAATTCTTATCTTACTTTTCACGACAGTCGTATATAAAATGGAAATCCTTATCCATCGGACTGATATCGGATTGATTGTCCTCCAGAGAATGTAATGGGGATAACCTTTTAACAAAGATATGTGACGTCATCGCGCGCCTGCGACTCGAGTTCTTGAGTCTGAGCTAGGATGGCGTGGGTTATGTGGGATGTTGCGCACACATATATCCCACACGGGCAAGTAAGGTATACGATAGGCTAAAGGCGTGGTGACGTCACGATGATGTCGATATGAAAGGTGAAGACAAGGTCATGTCAGGCAAGGAAGATTTATATCGGTTTTAACATGCAACCCAAGTCCTCTCTAGCTTCGAGTTTTATTTGTTTATAAATTTGTATAAATCATTAAATTGTGACAGCAATTATTTGAACAACTCGTCCAAACTGACGATAGAAGGAATAAATAAACTGAGATGTGTTGTTAACTTTTCTTAATTATCTTTAATAGAACAAGATTAAATGTAATATCGAACTGATATAATCATGAGCAACAGTGTCAATCTCATCATTTAAAACAGAGCGTTTATCATCAAAGGGCGATAATCCTGTTCTGTTAACCGCGCGCGATGATGTCATGGATCAATGGTCCTAAGTTCATCCCCGTTGGACTCTCTAGAGGTTCATCAATGAAATAGCGGAAGATGACCTCAACGACGCATCTTCATTTTATCCAGCCAATTTCTACGTTCCCACTTCGAACTTCCCTTGATATATCTGGGCCCCTTCAGTGTTCAAATAACTTATAAATAGACACGAGACGTCACTGACCTCGAAAACATTTAAAATTCGAAATGGGTCGCACAAGAGCGTTATTGATTGGCTGAACTAATTAGTGGGCACCATATTAGAAGGAAGGACGCCGCAAATAGAGGATGATGTCACCCTATGTGACTTCACTCGCAATCGATGTGTACGTTAGCTGGTGAAATTTACAACTCGGATTTTGAACGCTGAAGGGGTCAGATAAATCAAGGCAGGTTCGAAGTGGGAACGTGGAAATTGGCTGGATAAAATGAAGATGCAACGACGTGGCTATGACATATAGGGGGGAAACCCACGTCCGCAGAGTTCAGTTTGAATCAGACCGAAGTAGTATATAAAAGCTAAATTGAGGTCCCTTGAGGGCTGTTTTTGTGGTAATTTGGGGAGGATTTGAGGAGGAGAGGTCAAGTGCACTCTAGTTCCGGCAGAATGACCAAAATGCTACCTCCAACACAGGAGATTTCCAATTGTTGCAGGGAATGTATTCCTCCGCGGTCATGCGGTCCTGGCGGTAATGCGGTCGCGGGAAAAAGCTTCCGCGGACAGAAAGTAGTCCCATGGGTTGACTTCCAATGTTAATGTATACGGGGAAGACGTTTTGTGACCTAGGTGGGTCCCTAGTGGACCGATTGGGTCGACTGAGGTCCCAAAGTGAAGCATTCGTGAAGGGGCATCTGATGGGCTGGGTGTGGGGTTGAAATATGGTCATTCTGCGCATGCGCGGTGGCCAAAGGGTATGAAAATAGCCGTTTTGGGATCTGGGGGAGCCACTATTGGTCCGATGGGGTCGAGTGAGGTATCAAAGTAAAGCCTATGTGAAGGGGCATCGGATGGGCCGGGTGTGGGATTGAAATATTGGCATTCTGCGCATGCGCAGACGCAATGCGGAGCTCTCGTCCAATCAGAAGCGAGTATTTCAAATCCGTCACAGAGGTCTCAGCCAATCACAAGCGAGTATTTTGGCCCGGTGCATATGGGACATATCCAAGATGGCGGCACGTATGTTCAAGATGGCGACACATCCGGTGTAGAAAACTAGTCATTTCGTCGGGATGTGGTCACCTGGTGTCGAAAACTGGACCATGTATGGGTTCCGCTAGACCTTTTGGAGCTAGGGGAGCCACTAATGGTCCAATGGGGTCATATGAGGTATCAAAGTGAAGCATTCGTGAAGGGGCATCTGATGGGCTGGGTGTGAGATTGAGATATCGGCATTCTGCGCATGCGCGGTGGCCAAAGTGTATGAAAATAGACGTTTTGGAGCTAGGGGAGCCCCTAGTGGTCCGATGGAGTCGAGTGAGGTATCAAAGTGAAGCATTCGTGAAGGGGCGTCTGATGGGCTGGGTGTGGGATTATCGGCATTCGGCGCATGCGCGGTGGCCAAAGGGTATGAAAATAGACGTTTTGGAGCTAGGGGAGCCACTAATGGTCCAATGGGGTCATATGAGGTATCCATGTGAAGCATTCATGAAGGGGCATCTGACTGAAATAGCGGCTCGGGCGTTGTCACCATTCTGCGCATGCGCAGACAGGGAATTGTGGCAAAAGGGTATGGAAATAGACGTTTTGGGATCTAGGGGAGCCCCTAATGGGCCGATGGAGTTGTATGAGGTATCAAAGTGAAGCCTATGTTAAGGGGCGTCCAGTCATGGGTGGATGCATGTAAAATTTTTCCTGAAAAAAAAACGGAACACGGACTTTATCGAAAAATCCGGGAAAATGCCTATATGGGGTATGGGGGTATATAGGTCGCCGGGCTTAACGGGGCTTGCCTATCAATAGAGTTATCTCCCCCTAGTTCCAGGGTGGGTGTATGTAAAATCTTTCCTGAAAAAATACGGAACACGGACTTTATCCTAAATTACGGGAAAATGCCTATATGGGGTATGGGGGGTATAGGACCATCCTGGGAAACCTACTTCTCGACATTTGCGGTATAGGTAGTGGGGTCTCGTTTTCTTAGTCTCGTCAAGACAAACATGATAGGAAGTGTCGCGGAGCGAATCGGTGAAATTTTTGAAAAAGTACCATATAGCCCCATATAGTCCCATACTAGGGGTATAGGACCATCCTGGGAAACCCACTTCTAGACATTTGCGGTATAGGTTGTGGGGTCTCGTTTTCTTAGTCTCGTCATAACAAACATGATAGGAAATGTCCCGGAGCGAATCGGTGAATTTTTTGAAAAAGTACGATATAGACCCATATAGTCCCATACTGGGGGTATAGGACCATCCTGGGAAACCCGCTTCTAGACATTTGCGGTATAGGTTGTGGGGTCTCGTTTTCTTCGGTGAATCGGTGAAATTTTTGGAAAAAGTTCAGGGAGCTCCATATACACCCATATAGTCCCATACTAGGGGTATAGGACCATCCTGGGAAACCTACTTCTAGACATTTGCGGCATAGGTTGTGGGGTCTCGTTTTCTTAGTCTGGTCAAGACAAACATGATAGGAACTGTCGCGGAGCGAATCGGTGAAATTTTTGAAAAAAGTCACCGAGATCCTTATAGACCCATATAGGCCCATACTAGGGGTATAGGACCAATGTTTGTCCCACTGGGAAACCTACTTCTAAACATTTGCGGTATGGTTGCTTGGATTTGTTTTCTTAGTCTCGTCATTTATAACATGATAGGAAGTGTCCCGGAGCGAAACGGTGAAATTTTTGAAAAAAGTCACTGAGACCCATATAGACCCATATAGACATTTGCGGTATGGTTGTTTGGATTTGTTTTCTTAGTCTCGTCAAGACAAACATGATAAGAAGTGGCCCGATACGAAACGGTGAAATTTTTGGAAAAAGTTCACCGAGGCCTGGGTAGGCCCATAGGCCTATACTGCATGGCTATGGGAGTATAGGCCCATACGGGGTGGACGTGTTGGAGTCTAGGTGAGTCCCTGGTGGTCCAATGGTGTCGTATGAGGTATTATTTTGAAGCTCTCATGCAGGAGCACTTGTCTACCCTAATGGTTCGTACGTTGTCAGTACTCAGCGCGTGCGCAGCTTGGCCGTAGTATAGAAAGCAGGCATTTTGGGGGGTACGTGGGTGTGTGTTTGGGGTAGAGATGGACCGCTTTGGATCCGAATGGGTCGTGGAAGGTGTCAAAGTGAAGCTTGTGTGGGTTAGAGTCAGAATGGTGTGTTTTTAAGTGCAAGTCGCGTTAATCTGCGCATGTGCAGTTGGTTGTAGTAAGTAAAGTGGCCATTTTGGGGCAGTACATGAAGGTATTTGGGGTCGAGATGGGCTATTCACGGTTCGAATGCGTCCTGGAAGGTGTCATCTTGTAGCTCTCGGGGTGTAGACCTCGATTTGAGGGCTGTCCACAGCATCTGTGGCGTCATTGGTGACGTCATCAGTAGGAGTAGTAGCGAAAGTGAGCATTTTGGGGCAGCGAAGGATGGTATTTGGTGTAGAGATGGACCATCCTTGGTCCGAATGCGTCATGGGAGGTGTCATGTTGTAGCTCTCGGGGTATAGACCCCGATTCGAGGCATATCCACAGCATCTGTGACGTCATTGGTGACGTCATCGGTATGAGTAGTAGCGAAATGGGGCATTTTTTAGCAGTGAAGGATGTTACTTGGTGTAGAGATGGACCATCCGCGGTGCGAAGGCGTGTCTTTTAGCAACGCCCACCAACGCCATTCTTAATGCTTCAACGCCCTGGCGAAATAGTTCAAAAGCTCTGATATTCCATGGAATTTTCACTAACTCTTCGAAATGCAGTGACGCCCGTCGACACCCGTCGTTACACCTTAACACTCTAACATAACGCCATGATATAGACCGGAGAGAGAACAACAACAGCAACAACAACAAGGATGACACATGAGAGAACAACAACAACAAGAAGTTTTTTTCATATAGTTTATTCTCCCCAATGTTACATCATACCCACGCTGGGGGAGCCACGTTGGGTATATTTACAATTCAAGAAGATTCTTGTCCAATCAGAGGCCACCATCTGCATCTGTCATATTCGTTCCTGTCCGTTAGATGTATTCTCGGCTATTCTTGTCCAATCAGAAGTCGCCATTTCAGAAAGTTCGCTCTGAACCGTTTGTTCTAATCGTCATCGGGCAGGCCAGGATACCGCTGAGGAAACATATCCTCAGATAGTTGTTTGCGCATTCTGAGTATCTATCAGTGCATGGGTGAATACTTTCATCCGATGGGGGGGGGGGATCAGCTTGGTAAGGAAAAACGTAACATTGGTCACCCTCTTCACTGTCCACTTGGTGTTGGGTCGTTGTTGTTGGGCCCATCCCAAGACATCCAATTGTTCCAGTTTCTCCAGCATCATCTCTAGTGACCTCCGGTTAATGATGATAAACGGTTGGTCGTACACTGGGTTGATGGCACTGGAATAGAAATAGCGCAATTCACCCGTCATCTTATGGCATAAGATGTACCCAAATGCTACATTTAATGTGAAGGCTGTAGGTTGGCCATTGAAGATGTTTTCCACGTAGCTGCGTAGACGGGTGAGGTTGGTCAGTGGGAAATTGTAGATATCTTGAATAGGGCGATGACGGTGGAAACAGTGCCGTGTCATGGACCAATGGCGCCGAGAGATGTCACTATCTGGATGATCTTCGGGTTAGAGATCGCTAGGAACATTTATGGGTTCGTCCAGAAAATGTTCGATGTATGACGTATGACTCGAAACCGTAACGGTGGGGTCCGGCTGGAAATCCAGGCTCTTCCCAACTGTTGGTATAGGCGGGCTCTCCGTCATCGCATCACCAGTGGCGTTCGTCTCCCCGGGTTCATCTTCACTGGGTCTGATATTCCGCGGCTCCTCTTCAGCCAGAAGCCGTTTACTCGTCTAGATAATTTACGACGCCACGAGGCCTCCACCCACAACGATGCACGGTATACTTGTATAACCTGCGCACGGTCATTTAATCGGGAGGATCATTTACTGCGCCACGAACGCTCATTCCACGAGGGCGCGACGGAACAATGTAAGGATTGTGGTCAACTCTTCAAACGACCCAGTCAGTTGAAACGGCATGAGCGTTTGATTCATGGTCCGTCTCTACGGTTTTGGCGACAACTTCCTACTGAAGAGGAGCCGCGGAATGTCAGACCCAGTGAAGATGAACCCGGGAAGACGAACGCCACTGGTGATGCGATGACGGAGAGCCCGCCTATACCCACAGTTGGGAAGAGCCTGGATTTCCAGCCGGACCCCACCGTTATGGTTTCGAGTCATACGTCATACATCGAACATTTTCTGGACGGGCCCATAAATGTTCCTAGCGATCTCTTACCCAAATATCATCCAGAGAGTGACATCTCTCGGCGCCATTGGACCATGACACGGCACTGTTTCCACCGTCATCGCCCTATTCAAGATATCTACAATTTCCCACTGACCAACCTCACCCGTCTACGCAGCTACGTGGAAACCATCTTCAATGACCAACCTACGGCCTTCACATTAAATGTAGCATTTGGGTACATCTTATGCCATAAGATGACGGGTGAATTGCGCTATTTCTCTTCCAGTGCCATCAACCCAGTGTACGACCAACCGTTTACCATCATTAACCGGAGGTCACTAGAGATGATGCTGGAGAAACTGGAACAATTGGATGTCTTGGGATGGGCTCAACAACAACGGCCCAACACCAAGTGGACAGTGAAGAAGGTGACCAATGTTACGTTTTTCCTTACCAAGCTGATCCACCACCCCCATCGGATGAAAGTATTCACCCATGCACTGATAGATACTCAGAATGCGCAAACAACTATCTGGGGATATGTTTCCTCAACGGTATCCTGGCCTGCCCGATGACGATTAGAACAAACGGTTCAGAGCGAACATGGCCGAAGATGGAACTTTCTGAAATGGCGACTTCTGATTGGACAAGAGTAGCCGAGAATACATCTAACGGACAGGAACGAATATGACAGATGCAAATGGTGGCCTCTGATTGGACAAGAATATTCTTGAATTGTAAATATACCCAACGCAGCTCCCCCAACGTGGGTATGATGTAACATTGGGGAGAATAAACTATATGAAAAAAACTTCTTCTTCTTGTTGTTCTCTCATGTGTCATCCTTGTTGTTGTTGCTGTTGTTGTTCTCTCTCCGGTCTATATCATGGCGTTATGTTAGAGTGTTAAGGTGTAACGACGGGCGTCGACAGGCGTCACTGCATTTCGAAGAATTAGTGACAATTCCATGGAATATCAGAGCTTTTGAGCTATTTCACCAGGGCGTTGAAGCATTAAGAATGGCGTTGGTGGGCGTTGCTACAAGATGACACCTCACACGACGCATTCGCACCGCGGATGGTCCATCGCTACACCAAGTAACATCCTTCACTGCTAAAAAATGCCCCATTTCGCTACTACTCATACTGATGACGTCACCAATGACGTCACAGATGCTGTGGATATCCCTCAAATCGGGGTCTATACCCCGAGAGCTACAACATGACACCTCCCATGACGCATTCGGACTAAGGATTTCACCGTTTCGTGCCGGGACACTTCCTATCATGTTTGTCTTGACGAGACTAAGAAAACAAATCCAAACAACCATACCGCAAATGTCTATATGGGTCTATATGGGTCTCAGTGACATTTTTCAAAAATTTCACCGTTTCGCTCCGGGACACTTCCTATCGTGTTATAAATGACGAGAATAAGAAAACAAATCCAAACAACCATACCGCAAATGTTTAGAAGTAGGTTTCCCAGTGAGACAAACATTGGTGCTATACCCCTAGTATGGGGTCCTATACCCCTAGTTTTTAAAAAAATTTCACCGATTCGCTCCGCGACAGTTCCTATCATGTTTGTCTTGACGAGACTAAGAAAACGAGACCCCACAACCTATGCCGCAAATGTCTAGAAGTAGGTCTCCCAGGATGGTCCTATACCCCTAGTATGGGACTATATGGGTCTATATGGGGCTCCCTGAACTTTTTCCAAAAATTTCACCGATTCACCGAAGAAAACGAGACCCCACAACCTATACCGCAAATGTCTAGAAGTGGGTTTCCCAGGATGGTCCTATACCCCCAGTATGGGACTATATGGGTCTATATCGTACTTTTTCAAAAAATTCACCGATTCGCTCCGAGACACTTCCTATCATGTTTGTCTTGACGAGACTAAGAAAACGAGACCCCACAACCTATACCGCAAATGTCTAGAAGTGGATTTCCCAGGATGGTCCGCGGGTGGCTGGTGGGTGTCCGGTGGGCACAGGTTCCTGTTGCTTCAATGCACTTTGCTGAGAAGCAACAGGAACTTGATAATGTGGTGTCTAGCACTGTAATATCACTTGTCTTTATTGCACCATGTAAACGTCCTGTCTGTGTCTTGTGTGGTGTCCTCAGTGTTTTATAGGGTGGATGGAGGGTGTCTGGTTCCATGCTGCTTCAAAGATCTCTACTTTGAAGTAGCAGGAACACAACTGGGCTGGGCGGTGCTTAGTTGGTTCGTCGTGATATAGCTGAAATATTGTTGAAAGCGACGTTAATTTCTATTCACTCACTCACTCCCAGGATGGTCCTATACCCCTAGTATGGGACTATATGGGGCTATATGGTACTTTTTCAAAAATTTCACCGATTCGCTCCGCGACACTTCCTATCATGCTTGTCTTGACGAGACTAAGAAAACGAGACCCCACTATCTATAACGCAAATGTCGAGAAGTAGGTTTCCCAGGATGGTCCTATACCCCCCCCATACCCCATATAGGCATTTTCCCGTAATTTAGGATGAAGTCCGAGTTCCGTATTTTTTCAGGAAAATTTTTACATACACCCACCCTGGAACTAGAGGGTGATAACTCTGTTGATAGGGAAGCCCCCTTAAGCCCGGCGACCTATATACACCCCATACCCCATATAGGCATTTTACCGGATTTTTCGATAAAGTCCATGTTCCGTTTTTTTTTCAGGAAAAATTTTACATGCACCCACCCCTTCGCATAGGCTTCACTTTGATACCTCATACGACTCCATCGGCCCATTAGGGGCTCCCCTAAATCCCAAAACGTCTATTTCCATACACTTTTCCCACAACTCCCTGTCTGCGCATGCGCAGAACGGTGACAACGCCCGAGCCGCTAGTCCAGTCAGATGCCCCTTCATGAATGCTTCACATGGATATCTCATATGACCCCACTGGACCATTAGTGGCTCCCCTAGCTCCAAAACGTCTATTTTCATACCCTTTGGCCACCGCGCATCCACAGAATGCCGATAATCCCACACCCAGCCCATCAGATGCCCCATCACGAATGCTTCACTTTGATACCTCACTCGACTCCATCGGACCTCTAGGGGCTCCCCTAGCTCCAAAACGTCTATTTTCATACACTTTGGCCACCGCGCATGCGCAGAATGCCCATATCTCAATCTCACACCCAGCCTATCAGATGCCCCTTCACGAATGCTTCACTTTGATACCTCATATGCCCCCATTGGACCATTAGTGGCTCCCCTAGCTCCAAAAGGTCTAGCGGGACCCATACAGGGTCCAGTTTTCGACACTAGGTGACCACATCCCGAGGAAATGGGCAGTTTTCGACACCGGATGTGCCGCCATCTTGAACATACGTGCCGCCATCTTGGATATGTCCCATAATGCACTGG
>JAVTVY010042972.1:0-18468 GCA_036873755.1 Hanleya hanleyi | reverse complement strand
AATTCCGAACATCCAGGAAATTCAGTGACGTGGTAGTAAGCGCCATGTGATTATTAACCTTTTTGATCACACTCTTGACTTCACCGGACTGTACCAAATAAGGGTACAAAAACTCCTTCACCATGTTGAGGTCGTAACGTCCAGAATTAAACTCGAGCACAGGTAATTGAGTCAGGTATTGAACGAATCGGACTTTCAGTTTTTCCGTATACACTTTCGGTAAGAGTACATCTTGCGGGCGAATCTCTCTTTCGGCCTCGCCACTTTTCTCCTCTTCCTCCGACTCACTTTCTTCGCTGTCACTGAACGACACACCCGGCTTGGGAATTCGATCATCGAGTTCGTCCAGAACATATTGGAACTTGACTACCAACAGTTCCGTACTGCGCGCGCTCACCGCCTCTAAATACTCCATCATCCGCGTAATCAAGTCATGGGGGTCTCCGGTCGATACGAAACATACAGGATCAGCGTCATAGCCAGGAACGTTGGTTGAAATGCTGACACTCAGCGGCATATGACGCTGTGTCCACTGCGTTTTGGCTGAGGTAGTGTCCGTAGATTCATAGCACGCCCGGTAGGGAAAATAACGGTCCTCTTCCGCCATCACAAGACCCTCATCAGCTAGTTCTTCAAAAATAGTAGGCTTATTGTGATATACACTATGGCAAAGAGAGAAAAAATAACAATGTGTGATTATTCCTTTTCATTTAAGCCGAATGGAGCTCTGGTGTGCAGCTGGTAAATCCAGTAAACCTCGCGCAAACGGCGTTTGGTGGTGCTGGATTCAAGAGACGGGTCTGTCTTAAGAACGTCAATGATTTGATAGTTGATGTTGTTGACAGAGTGACCATGCGACCAGAAATGTCTTGGTGCAGGGTTATCACTGCAATTCCGAGTGTCGTTGAAGTGTTCTCGAATTCGCTCATAAAATGTGCGTTTGGTTTCTCCAACATATTGTTTGGAGCAGAGGGAGCACGTGATAAGGTAGATCACATTCTGAGTATCTGTGGTTTGCATTGAAGCAAGAGACCAGTGGGTGCTCTGTTTTTGTCGATACAATGCTGTAGAAAATGGAGGTGGGCAGTGTGCCGCTCGGTCCTACACAGGATGTTCCTTGTGAGTCGGTACGTGGCCATAGCATCTTCGGGAAGGCGTGGGCTTCCTCTGCGGGGGTCTGCGTTGGTCCCGCTGGTGCTTGGTTCTCCGTCGACCCTCCTGCGTTTTCGTTGTTGGTCATCGGTCTCTTGTCTGAGATCAATGACAGATGAGATGGGCATGACTGTGTCCATTTCATCAAGGTTCAGGTTGAGTTCCTCTAAGGTAAGCGAGGTGCTGCTGCTCGATCCTGGTGCTTAATTGGCTGGTTGGGCCATGGCTCTGCCTTCTGTACGCCATTTAACGTCGAGATTCCTAACTCATTGTGACGTCATCACTGATTGTTACAATGACTTTCTAGCCTTCTACAAATAAAACATTTATTTGCTTCTTTATAAGACAGCCTTAGTCTTCTTTTTTCGGTCTTTTGGCCATTAGGCCAAACTTTAGACCTCCAGAGCCCACATTGAGGCCTAATCCGCTTCCTTTACCTTACCGGCCAACACTTTCGGCCGTTTCTGCTGTTTTCCGGTCACATCGGCCCCCAGCAACCCCTACCGGTCAACATGCCGACCCAGAAACCAATCTGCCGGTCAACCACCTAACAACACAGGCCAACAGCCTGCCAACTTTTGTTTTCACCGGTCAACATACCGGTCACACTTGACGACACCGGTCAACTGCCCGCAGGTATATAAAGCGGAAAGCAGTCACCATCTGCAAGCCTCTGATGAGATCCACACCAGATCGAAACCGGTCAGGCACCATCCAGAAGAATCCATTGGTCACTCCAGGCTCTCCAACTGTACTGGTTCACCACTCTCCACTTGTACCTACTCTTATTGTGATATACACCTCCAGAAAATTTCCGTTGAATAGCGTTCGTACAGATTTTCTCGTGCTTATGTAGGTTCCCGGAGTGGTCAAACGCCCGCTGGCACTGAGTACAGCTGAAAGATTGGGCGAAGAGGCTCATATTGTGGACGAGGGAAAAGTGACTGACTCCATTGTAGTCGTAGACGTTCACCTTCATCGTGGACGCGTACCGCTCTGAAGAGCGATACACCAATTCAGCGACAAATTCAGGGTTCTCCTCACCTTCCCGTAGTAATCGATAGACAAAGATATTCACCTTGAAGAGCGATTCGACGAAATCCAAATATTTGAAGGATATACCCCGGAAGTGCCGCGCGTCCATATCTTGCTCCCGTAAATACTGTTTCCAATAGCCATTGGCCACTTTGTCACACGCCCGAGGATCACACCGGTCCAAATGTACAGCCAAACAGGGAAACAAGCATTTTCGGTCTTTGTAGGGGCCATGTGCCCCGCCCGTTAACGCATACAGGCCATTTTGTCGACTCAGCCAAGGCGGGAGAATGACGGGAGCACCGATCGGATGATTCCGCAATTTCGTAACGTAGAATGTTACGTTGGTAACCATTTCCACCAACCATTTCATATTCGGTCGTTGCAGGCGCGCCCACTCCAACGGGTTTAATGTAGCGAGTTGATCGATCACCGGCCCCCGGGAAATAGCATCCGTCACCGTGAAGGGCTGGTCCAATACATGGCTGTTGTTGCTCGGATAGAAATACCGTAATTGATGTCTCCTTGTGCCGAAGAATGTATCCAACAGTCATATTGACCCGAACGATGTGGCTTGGTCGTTGAAAAAACACTCCACGTAGGACGGAAGATGTATCAACAATTGTACAAGTCCAGTATGGGCCGTTGACGGTGAAAGCAATGGCGAATGGTGTTCCAATGTCGCCGGTATATGGCACTCACGGACTGGTCTTGTGGTAATGCTCCATCGGCAGGCACCGCTGGATCTCCTGGAAAATCTTGTTCAGGTCTCATAATGTTGTCGTCTCGTCTCAGGGGAGATCTCGAACGATCACGATTCATACTGGCAGTTCACCCCTGTAATATAGCAGATTTTGTCTTTAACACACTGAATCATGTTTTTTTTACTTATTTCATATAATTTGGAGGCGCAAGGTCAATAGGGCTCGGAATGCGCTTTTATACTATTAAATTGACCTCTGTGACCTCCCCTCTGCACATTGCACCGATTTGATTTTGTCAATTTGTTTGGCCAAGAGGAAAAATATAAGTGGCTACATTATAAAATTATTAATGGGATATTAACAACGAATATTAGTGCCAATAGATTAGATGCTAGTGTCAGTAAAACATGTACCTTTTGCAAGGAGTTTACAGAAACGGTAATTCATCTATTCTGGGAATGTAGAGTAATACACCAATATGGAGAGAAGTGGAAGATTGGTTGAAAAATGCTGGAATAAAAACAAAGTTTACTTCAGAGGAGGTAATATTGGGATTAGTCGGTCAAAATAATAAACAATTAGACTATCTACTCATAGTTATAAAATACTATATTTATAAAATGAAAGCCGGTAATCAGATTCCACATATACATAGCATATTTAAACAATTAAAATATACTTACAATACTGATAGATTCATTTGATATAAAAATGGAGAGCAAAGACTATTTGAGCAATATTAGTCCACTCTCCGCTTTTTCTTGGTAGATTTCAGTATAAATTGTATGTTATACGCATTGTAAGTTTATTTCAAATTTGAATTAGTATAATGATTTACAGCAATAGAAATGATTATTTTTTATTAAAAAGAAGAAAAAGTAAAAATGATTAATTTCAAATAGTACAATATTATTATTATTTCATTAATATATATTAATTGTTATATTAATTATATTATATTATATTATATTATATTATATTATATTATATTATATTATATTATATTATATTATATTTTATTACATTATATTATTATAATATATTATATTATAAATTATTTCATTATTTGAACTGCTATATATATGGTGGTTGAAACTGTAGTAAACGATAGGATATGTTTATATTCTTTGAACACATATGGTATCGCTAAAGTTAACGATAAAATAAGTTTATTTTATTAATCGAGCAAACATTACCAGTGTGGCTCGTCGAGTTGTATTGTGCGTCATCTTCTGAGTTCGTGTTGCGAGTGTTTCGAACTGCATCACCCACAAAATTAAATACTGGCTGGTGTCAAAGTCAGATTGGTCTTCCCTTGACCATGCCGGGAAACTGATTTCATTTTGTAAATTTGTTTTGGGTCAGTTGTAGTCCATATGGAGATTTGTAAACTGTTATAAGATAAATATATATGTTCCATCTAGTTGATAAATAGGGATGGTAAACGCCCGAGATAACTGAATAGTAAGCGATTCCGTGTCCGTGTCCGTGTTCGCAACACGCTGGCTGGTGCATGTTATTAATAGACAATTGTGTGACGTCATCACTTTAGCTAAATTACGCTGTTCCAACCGGCTGTATATAGTGATAATAAATTGCTGTTGTATCTATTTACCTTAAATTCGTGCATCACATTATTCTAGAATGTATTGTGAACATTTTGAGATAAGTTGAGCCGTAAGGGTAAGAGAGATCTTGTCTGTTTAGTGAATTGTTGGATCATGTCGTCAGTCAGTTGTGTTCAAATGGCGTGAGCCATGCGCAAGGCATGGTGTAGTATAGACTTGTAAAATTCTTGTTGATAAAGTCAATGAGTGATTTTGAGCGACAAACTCTATGAATAGTAAGATCGTAGGCATATTGCATATTGTTGTGCGGATATTTCATGATGTAGCGGGAATGTGTAACGGAGAACAAATGTACGGTGTCCCATTCCGGGTTCCTACAAATATTAATTGATAAATTCTATAGTTCAGGGACGTTGTAACTCGAGCTTTATATTTCATAAGCTGCTTGAGAAAACACGTGAAATTTGCATTTATAAATGGTCCAAAACCGGCAGTGCACTTCAATACAATCGCGCGAACGAAATCACCCTCTCAAATGCGCTACATTGTACCAATCTAAAAATAGAGGTGTTTGTTGACATAATAACAGCTGATGCATGTGCAGGATGTTTGAGTTTCAAAGAGAAAATTCTGCCAATATATAAATGCCTCCCTAGATACTAAAATTGGCCACTAAAAGTTTCCATATATAGGGAAATAACTGTGATGTCTTTTTCCACTGTCACACGTTCTCCTAAAGACCTAGGCTGGAAGAAAAATTCCGAGGGGGGGGGGGCATTTCCTAGCATAGATATTATTAAAACATAATTTATATTACGTACGTGTAAGGTGTTGATTGGTGTTAATCAGTGACCCTAGTCAATGATACTGGTCAGGCAGATTACTACACACAGGTAGTGGTCGGGCAGGTAGGCAGGTCCGTTAGGCAGACAGTGGTCAGGTAGGCAGACCGGCAGGAAAGTCGATTAGGCAGGCAGTGGTCGGGCAGGCAGGTGGTCATCAGGCAGGCTGTAGGCAGGCAGTGGTAAGAGCGATAGCTTCGGATGGCCAGTGAAAATGTTGGTACCGAACTACAAAATGAACCCCTTTTTATAGCGAAAAACTTGGTACTGAGCCAATAGGCTCCCAGCCAATGGGCACCCGGCCCATACAAAACTTGGCACCCAGCCAATTGGATGCGTGCCAACGGAACCCGGATGTTGGCATCCAGCCAATGATGATGCAATCCATAACTACAACGCCCCCTGTCCGATGCAAGAGTTACCTCCCCCGGCAAAAGGTGAGTCAATCGGGGTTTTCTATACTACTGACTCTATATGTTAATGTGGTTTTACGAGAGGGCACTGAATAGTTCACAATGAATCTCGCTGAATTCCTGGCGTTCAGCTGGTACATCTAATATAGTAATATAGGAAAATATACATGTAGCAGCTTTAAAAGTATCAAATATCAAAACTAAAACATTACAAATATATATTCTCTTACGACATAATCCTGCAGTCCCAAATGCACTTTTAAAGTGGTTTCTTTTTCATCAACAGAGTTGTTTGATCTTGTCAACTTTGATGATTATATTTGTATCAACAGAGTTGTCTGTTCTTGTCAGATTTGATGATTATTGGACGGTTCGAAAATGTCGAATCTGTTCATTGCCCTCTAAATATTCAACTGTGCGTGCGGTTTATCAACTCTGGCCTGGCATATTATTTTATAGGATTTTATGAGAAAACATATAAAAATAACCGACTAGTCAAAAGACTTGTATTTTTGTACGATGTGGAACAGGTACGAAAAAATAGAGCCCTATTCAGCGAAATATCTCTCGTATAAAGATATGCGCATTTGGCATCATCTATAATATCCCTACTACTCATAGTTGATGTTAATCTCGATGTACATTAATAAACATGTACTAGGAAATGGAAACTTCATTACTGAATTAATTTTTCCGGCAAATGAAATTATGAGTCACATATGCAGGCCATAATTTACCGTGTAAATATTTCAGGAATAGGATTATTTTCTTTTCTGTCCAGGGGGATACACAATGGATGTTTTACTGCTTCACTTTTCGTTTATGTTAGGTAAGTGCATAAGATGCCAATCGTCAGTTTCGATCAATTCTTTCACCTGGTATGACCATCTTACAACATATTATGATTTGCTTGGATCGTTATTTCGTTCCTGTTGATGATGTCCATGCTCGAGAGACAAGTGTTATGTCCCACTGGTATTTGATGAGTGAAATATTCTCGCCCAAGAATCAGCATTGACAATAGTTAAGGTTAAATCGCATCAGAAAGTAGGACTCCAAACAACAAGGTAGGGTCTATGTCAGAATGACAGATAATATTTAACATGTCGCGAAAATTGTGTATATTCTTTTATCCCTCGATTCGTTTTACATTTCACGGAC
The DNA here is from genome assembly GCA_036873755.1 of Hanleya hanleyi. NCBI lineage: Eukaryota > Metazoa > Mollusca > Polyplacophora > Lepidopleurida > Hanleyidae > Hanleya > Hanleya hanleyi. The sequence goes on along the minus strand of JAVTVY010042972.1, from coordinate 11,593 downwards.
TGCCCTAAACAATATTTATTGAAAAACTTCCAGGCATATTATCTTCACATGGTTGCAAGGTGTGGGTGAACAAAAGTACAGTAATTAGTACAGAAGGTGAAGAAATTACACTCCATTGTGATTACGAAAGTGAGGTGGAGGAAGACGTCTTATGGTCGAAGGAAATCGACGGGAAATTTGAACTCATTGCAAGTAAAATACAGCACTTTACAAATTACTCGATAATCGCGAGAGCTTCGTTGAAGATCCGTTCGCTAAAATACCCCGAAGACGATGGTCAGTATACATGTGCAACGTGCGAGACTGCAGTGATCAAAGTAACTGTAAGCGGTAAGTAATTCTCTTGTACTTAGATAATTCAACAGTTGTAAAAATGTACCACACGAAAATAAATCCTAGTTTTCGTGAGCTAAACTACACTATAAGACAAATCCTTCAGCAAGAAACAAAACAACTTGAACAAACAAACATACATTTCTGAATGTTGAAATATATTTCTTTAGACTTCAACTTTATTTTTTCCACGCTGGTCACAATATGTGACATAAGTGGTTACAAAAATATTTTTATATACATTTCATGTGGAGGTGGTCAAATTCATCTTGATTATAATTAAGCATCGGCATAGATAATTACACTGTGATACACTTTCTAATGTTGTTTTATAACAAAATACAAACATTGCTTCCTAACGATATGAAAAGATGGGAACTGTTACTGTTGTCTACCATTGTACACATCACATCACTGGGATGTGTACAATGGTACACAACAGTCATAGTGAGAATATATACATGAATAAGTGAAGTCATTGGAATTATATAACACGAGATTATATAAAGTTATAACTTAAGATGAACATATCATTTTATTACTAATCGTAGTAATTTACATGTGTGCATGAATGAACTCGTAAAAAATATATACAGCCAGTAAACATTATGTAGTCAAAAGTAAAATACGTTATTTTTTTCGACAAGTGACTTCGACAAGCACATATAGCATGCACTATTGCCTACGTCAATATAGATAATAGATAATAAATATATGTATTTATACAGTATACATACAGTTTGAAAATAATTGGTCAGTATATTACTTTTATAGATTATAGGGTCATCAAGCCATCATGCATGCTCGTCCTCTGAATGTCTGTGCTGACATTAGGCTAGAGGCGATTTTTATGTCAATTGATGCGATAAAATTTTTATATATGAATATAAATATTTCTGCTGTTACAAGTTGACAGAGTGGATGTGCACTTTGTTTTCACAAATCTTTAGCGTTCTGTTCACAAACCATTCCTTAGAATGTTTTGTTTGCATTCGTTATCAACAGGGATGACCATGTAGCTTCGATATAAGTTTTGTACTTTGCCATTGAATAAGCCATTAGATTTTTGGTCTTGTCGTCCACAGTGCAATTCGTTGATATTTATTTAGCTTATATCAATGACAAACCATATTGTCTCTCTTCAGCAAAGATCAAGTGATTTATAGTCATTCAGTGGCATGATTCGGCTGAGATATTCAGTTTAGCAAGAATAAATCATCCTGTGAGATGCGATGTCTATAGTTTGATAACGATAGACGATCCTGAGCTCCTGATATTGATCGATATAGTCATTTCAAGCTCTTCTGAAAACCAGCACTCCCTACGCATATATATGGAGAAACTGTGTTACACTGGCAAGAAAGGATAGCCATCGAGCATATATCGTTTATATGAGTATCCTCTTAAAGCTAGATTACGTTCATTTCTAACAGTACACTGAAAGAAGTCGTCAGGTGGAGATAAGATAAACAGTGAAATAAAAACCGGCCTCATTTTGAATTAGTCCGGCAGATATGTAACAAAAAATGGGTCGATTGTGCATTTTGTGATAAAAGCATGAAACTTTGCATAGTGGCAGAGAAACACATATTATTCATTCATTTTTAGAGGGGGTGCGGCTTGAAAATTCGTGGTTGGCCGCCATCTTGGATTTCAAAATGGCCACCATTAGAAACCATCAAATTCGCAAATCGGCACTTCTAAGACACATAGAAGGTTAATTTAAACGGCTATCCCCACATTTGCGTACCCATTTGTGACTTAGGTGAACAGATATACAACAATCTACTTTTGGGTGACTTAAAATGATTTTTTTTGCATCAGTGGACACTCATTCACGTAGTATGAATATATAAAATTAGCCATATTTGAGAGAGACATTCCAGAACAATGTGGGTTAGCCTTGCTGCATCTACAGTTTATCATGCAGCCACATCAGCTACTACTGATAGAATGCGCTGGCTTCTGAAAATGGACACCAAACTGGCTGTCATTCATCTTTGGTATAAGTTCCCTATCCAAACTTACTTAGAGAAGCTTCTCCTGAAGAACGGAGAAGAAACCAAGTCCAAATGAGACGGGCCTGAACGGCGGGTCTCTATACGCACTCCCTTCGGCGGGGAGCTCTTTCAGACCTCTACTAACATCAATAGTCCCATTGCTACTTGTATGATCAAACAGTAACACAGTATAACCTTATAGACAATAGCATTCTTCGACGAGGCCGAACCTGGTTCAATCTTCGACAACTCCCGGCACAGTGGACTTAGTTGAGTCAGTTGAGTATGATTAGGTCATACATGTACATGGACTGAATATGTTCCTTAGCGAGCTTTTTATTGTTAAAAATCCCTGTTAGTACACCATCTTTGATATCATACTTTTCTCCATCAGCGAACATTGAAGCATAAAATGGATATCGGTTACAAGGCTGGTTTACACATTGCTTTAGCCGAGGAAACTGGTTAAGGGACTCCTGTATGAAACAATGTCCAGTCGGAGACGACCACCATTATCATACACATGGACACTAAAGTACTAACAACAAACTAAATCTGATAATCCCTTCGGTCTCCTTCAAGATATAGCCAGTGGAAGTGGCATGATCAATATCAGTTGATTCTGCCTTGGCGATATTGGGTTCAGTCCTGTCTGGTCTTGGTAGGCGATATCTTCGAAATATTCTCCCTACACCTGGAGCTAAACGGCTGAAACTTACCACACTATTTCTGCGTCAAGCTCTATTCATTTACCTTGCCTTTCAAGATCAGATTACTATGATGGAGTTTTTGAGATCCCATCATGTCCCATGGTTAAGCTTTTCCGTGATATCTTGCAAACCTATAGCATTCCCTTATGAAAATATACCACACTTTACCACAAAATACTACAGCAAACTTGTAGTAAAGTGAGGTATTTTGTAGTAAACTATAGATGAGGTATAGTATTTTGTGGTACTCTATAGTTACTACAGTTTACTACAGTGTCATTGTAGTCTTTACTACAGCAGTGCTTTAATATACTACAATACGAAGCTGCGCATCTGAAAACCCCTCGGCTCTGGGCGCCAGCCATTCATAATGTATTCAATTTGAAGCAAGACTTCAGGAACACCAAGCAATCAAGTGACAAATATACAGATTATGAAAAAATTTGCCATTAGGAATGGCCCCTAAGGTTTATGTCCAATCAGAGAAGTCGGTAGTCATTACATAAGTCTGTTGATGCATCGATGATGTATACCAAATTTTGTCATAGAGCATTTGAAAATTATCAGAGATAGAGATCATTAATGATTTCGCATAAATTAAAGATGGCCGCCCATCCTTCCCACCACTCAGAGAAACTGACGTGGTTATTCATTGCAAGTGTGTTGATACATGGATGCTGTATACCAAGTTTCATATAGAACACTGAAATGGTATCAAAGATATACATCATCAAATATTTTGCATAAATTAAAGATGGCCACCAAGGTTTCCGCCCAATCAGAAACACCAGAACTGCCATTTATCGTAAGTCTATTGATGCATCGATGATATATGCCAAATTTTACACCGAGCACTCGAACGGTATCAGAGATAGAGATCATTAATGATTTCGCATAAATTAAAGATGGCCGCCCATCCTTCCTGCCACTCAGAGGAACTGATGTGGTTATACATTGCAGGTCTCTTGATACATCGATGCTGTACACCAAGTTTCGGATAGAACACTTGAATGGTATCAAAGATATATATCATTAAAGATTTTGCATAAATTAAAGATGGCCACCAAGGTTTTCACCGAATCAGGGAAACTTATTTAGTCATTCCTTTGAAGTTTCTTGATGCATCGATGATCTATACCAAGTTTCACACTGAACAGAGAAATGGTACCTAAGATACACAAGATTAATGATTTCGCATAAATTAAATATGGCCGCCAAAGTTTCCAACCAATCAGCTCCAGATTCAATAGGGTTCTGGGTCATGAGCATATGGATGTGCAGTGCAAGTTTGGTGTGCCTAGGGTACGTCGTTCTAAATTTATCTTGGTAACAAGAAACCTGTGATGGTTTCGCATAAATTAAAGATGGTTGCCAAAGTTTCAAATCAATCAGGTCCAGATTCAATAGGGTTCTGGGTCAAGAGCATACGGATGTGTACTGCAAATTTGGTGTGCCTAGGGTAAATCGTTCTAAAGATATCTTGGTAACGAGAAAGGTGTGACGGACAGACGGACAGACGGACGGACGGACGTACATGACGACGACAATACCCTTCGGCCAAATTTTGGCCGAGGGGTAAAAACCAAAGCATACCACAACTCAAGTGTAGTATTTTGTGGTAATTTGTAGTTTCTACAGTTTACTACAGTGTCCGTGTAGTATTTACTACAGCAGTGTTTTACTGTGAGACAGTGGTGTTGAGCTATACTACAAACTGCAACACATCTGTAGTATTTTGTGGTTTCTATAGTTTACTACAGTGTCAGTGTAGTATTTACTACAGCCAGGTTTTACTGTACCGGTATTACAGAGTTGTTAAGCTATGCTAAAAAAAAAAAATAAGCATACCACTACACAATTGTATTATTTTGTGGTTTCTACACTATACTACACTGCCGGTATAGTGTTCACTATAACAGTGTTTTACTGTACTACAGAGTTGTGCTATACTAATAAATCCCAAAGCATCATAACCACAACACAAGTGTAGTATTTTGGACCCTATATGATCCAGATCTTATAGGATTTGCAATTTAATATGATCAAATAGGATTCAATATCAGTCCACAACACCCAAGTAATGTTCTCCATATTTGACTGCTCGTAGTTGGAGGGAGAGATTTTGTACCACCAATCTCCAATCTGCTGCTCATGAGGCATCAAATATCAATTTTGGTAGTTTCATATGAAATTTATCTTAAATTTTAACTTGAATTTAATACAAACTCATGATTGATAGTTTCAATAAACTAAGTTACAATTGAATTGAAGGATTAATTTTTTCAATATTATGAATATTCTATCGTTACGCTGATATTTGACTGTGAAGTATTTTGAAATGTCATTTAGGAAATACTAATAAAATTGACAAAAAAATCTAATTGCCATCCATCATAGTTCGATATCCAAACAAATGCAAGGTCACTGAAAACTAAAATTTAAATATTCTAACTCAAATTGAATTCACTGATAATCTTAAAACGGAAATTTATTAAAATTGGAATAAATGTATGAAGTTTTTAAATTTTGATTGTTTTGAATTAAAGTTTTAATTAAAATTGAATTAAGGATGTCCGCTGGTGGTAAATCAAAGTAATGAACTTTTTGAATAATGCTTGTTGTTGCAGTCATAATTGTGTAATATGGGAGGAAAAGAAAGAACAAATATAGGTCGGTGTGCATTTTTTAAATGGTTTCCCAATTTGAATGATATTTACAAAGTCTCTCTACCCTGAATGGAGGGGAGGTAACTGCCTCTTTACACTGACACTAGGTGGCGCTGCACAGAGAAAAACAAAGATGGCGGCCGAATGTTTCCATGTTTTTTGCAGTTATCAGCTGAATGATTTGGAGACAGTAAAAGTCATATTTCCGATTATCTATGGCTGATGGAACTGATTGAGATTGATGGTAAGTACCTTTTGCAACTTGTAGGCAAAAAATAGCATTCTAAAGTGATCATTTACGCCAACACTAAAGTGTGAAAAAGATTTGCACATTTGAAAATTGAACAATTGATAGGGCCTAATGTTTTTTATTTGCAAGCTGTAATAGTGATCCATTTGTTAAGTCTGGAATATTTTGGAATAGTTTAAAATATATTAAGTTATATAAATAACTTTGTCAGGTTTGTATATTACACTGTAAACAACCAAAACATTATACTTCCTTGAAAAGATTGATTTATCTCACTGGTTTATGAAGGAAAGGTGGCTTGTTGGTTGATTTTCTCGTCTTCTCTAATCTATGGGTAGGATAGTTAGGCATATAGTTTTATTGATTTATTGATTATATTAAGCCCAGTGTAATTAACCTTAGATATAAAATGCTGTCTAACCTTACCAAATTTGAACGCTCATGGACTACGTTGAATTTATGTGTACCATTCTCGAAATATAAATAAATGACTACAAAGTCTGGGTGTCTCCACATAAATGCAATGTAATGCATGAGCTTTTGGCCTTTTGCCGGAAGCCTTGATCAAGCGAACATAAACAAATTTGAAAATGAAAATATATAAATGTCGAATATATTGACAACAGATATAATATATTACTTTTGTATATCAATTGCATTTACGTAGAGAATGTCAGTTTGCAGTATTATTGAACATCACATATCTAAAACAGTATATCATAAATAAAATTGTAGTAGGCTCTACTGTTGTGGCTCTGAGCTTGGATAATTGCCAATTTCAGAAATAAGCGAAAATAAAATTTCACCCATAGCAATGATTGATCTTATTAGAAATTACAGATTTCCACTTTAAATGAAATCCATCTGAACTAATATAAAAAACCCCAGATATTTTAATAGCAGAGAATTGTATTTATTATGATGTTTTCAATTGCTGAACAGACATGTATATTTTGTTAATTGAAATAACCTGTGAACCTCACAAGAATAGATCAGTTTCTCTTAGTGGCCTGTTGTGTAAGGGATTAACCATGCTGGGAGACTCCTGCATAGTTCATTGTAAGAAACCTGAAGGGGATGTTTTTACAATCTCAATGTGTCATTTCCTGTACTGGTATATTTGTGAACATCTACCTTCAATAGACAAATAAACAAAAGGTAGCACCTTTGAGACTAACTAGTTTATTTCAACAAGAGCTTTCGTAGACACAAGCCTACTTCCTCAGATTCAATAGACAAGCCATTTCCAATGTTTACTTGAAAAACTTGACATAACATATGAATGAATTGATAACAGTAATTTGTGATTCTTTCAAGTCCTGGCTTTCATTTCATACTGTCGATTTCACAGTCTAAGCTTCCTGTCCTGTCAAATTGCATCTCTCCTCACCACACCATAATGAACAGTTTATCAATGATGTTTTTATTATGTTCACAGCTTCACTGAGGATTCTGGTGAAAGAATACAAATACGCTTACAACACAGCTTTGCCCAGTTCCGGGTAGGCCAAATGTACCAGTGGTGTGTACTATTCCTGACAACCTGAACTTGGGATGCTTTTTATCCAGTTAAGGGCTGAACTATATGATGTGACAAATTATGGCTAGTATCATCCATTGTTTATCATCGAACACTCCATTGTATGCCTCTTGTATATCAATATAAACGTAAAATGGTCTTGTTGCCTAAGCTTTAATACATGTTGTACCCCATTTGTGTACTTTTCAATTGTGATAATTTCACCCTTGTTGGGGGGGGGGTATCGTCTACTGTACATGCTATCATCCAGTTTTACACATTATCTGAAAATGTCATTTATTAGAATTTCCAGGTTGTTTGGTTATTCAAATATCCCGTTGATTACTTCATATGAATAAATAAACAGTCCTACAAACAATTGTTTGGCCATGTCAGTGTTAGTACAGAATTGAGTTGAAAATTGGTGAATTTATTTTCAAAATAAATCACGATATGATATGTTAATAATTGTTTTTCCCACAGGAGATCACAGAGCCTACAAAGAAGATGAGCAAGACAGTTCGTGATGCCTAAAAGAATGAGTCAAACAACATCCTTTAGAAGTTAAACAAACAGCGACAAGGAAAACTTCCAGTGGCACCTGTTCAAGACGTGTCAGATGAACTAAGTATAAATTAAACTATCAGGACTATTCAGCTAAATCCCTAGGCTATTATCAAATAATTCATTATTTTGACTATTGAGAACATTGCTCATGAATTGTCTCATCTATTTTACTGGTCCCTTTCAGATAACTATTTCTAATAATATTAATCCAAATTTCTCTTAATGTGGACAAAATATGTGGCCTATTGATTTTGGTTTTCTTCTTCTTTGTAGGATTCTAGTAGCCGAGCAGACCTGAGGGCTCTGCAGAAAGAAGTTGAAGAGCTGAGAGCGGAGAACCAGTCTCTGAAGTCAGAAAACAGGTCTTTGAAAGTCGCATTATCTACACTTACTGGTAAGATTTTAAATTTGAGTTTTTGCAAGTTTGCTAACCAGTACAATGCATGTTAAATGACACTGAATTTTAATGGTTAACCAGCGATCACTTGTAAATAATCATTTAATGCAATTAATCTTAGTAAATAATAATTTAATGAGATTTGAAAGTTTTAAAACATTGTTGATCCTTTGTCAACAAGATTCTGCAATTTATGACTATTAACATTCTGACTGAATATTATCAATCCAACTGTCAGTACACATTTTGTATCTTTTATTTCACAGAACTGCCATCCGTATTTGATGACATCAATACCTCGGTGAAGACAATGAAGAAGGTGGCATCATGTCAGGCATAGACTCGCCCAGCAGAACCATGTCAGCTGCTGACACCATCATCACCAGATCCATCAACTGGATCATCCGATGATTTAATTGGAGAAAGACGACATTCATTTCAATATTGGTAAGTATTTCTTACCCATCACAAGAACACAGTAGTAATAATAATATGGGTTCCTTCATAATAACTTAATTAAATTCAGTTAACTGTAATCAAATGCCGTTGTCAACAAGTTCAGACTTGCAGTAATGTCCATTTGAAGTGTATACTAAATAATTTGCCAACTCAAAATTTTTCTTTCTTTTCTCCTTCCAGTTGAAACTCGTAGAGTATTCCCCGACAAGAGAGAAGCGGACATCAAAGCCAGTATTCGCCTGAAGCTGAACAATTCTTCGCAGCAATTAAAGAAGTAGTATTTTTACATTAACGAAGTGTTTGGACATTAACTGAGTGCATTTTATGATGTTGTATGGAGCGATTCAGTGCTAGTAGAATAAATATAGTATTATATAAGAAATTATTGTGTTATTTTCGTTGTGTTATCAGGGCGTTGTCATTCTCTGAAATAGATTATTCTACAATGTTGTTCAGTATTGAGGATGTAATATAAATACCCAGTCCAAAGTGAAGCTATCAATCTATAGTTTTCTACAATGTTGTTCAGTATTGAGGATGTAATATAAATACCCAGTCTAAAGCTCAAAGTCCAAAGGGAAGCTATCAATCTATAGTTTTCTATCAAAATATATATTCTACTATTCTATAACGCCTTTGATTTCCATCAAAATCTATAGTGTTCTATCTAAAGTAATGAAGCTATAGATACTATAAAATTGCATAGAGAGCTATAGTTAATTTATGGTAATCTATAGTTAATTTATAGTAAGCTATATTTAATTTGTAGTAAGCTATAGTTCATTTGTAGTAAGCTATAGTTCATTTGTAGTAAGCTATTATAGTTCATTTGTAGTAAGCTATAGTTCATCTGCAGTAAACTATAATTCAGTTGTAGTAAGCTATAGCTCATTTGTAGTAAGCTATAGTTCATTTGTAGTAAACTATAGTTCATTTGTAGTAAGCTATAGCTCATTTGTAGTAAGCTATAGCTCATTTGTAGTAAGCTATAGTTAATTTGTAGTAAGCTATAGTTAATTTGTAGTAAGCTATAGAATTTCAGCTGTAGTAAATCCGCAAAAGTACCACAAAATCGATAGTAATCTATAGATTTCAACTATAGATTTTTATGGTAAATTTTCATAATTTCATAGGATATGCCACTAGTCAGGGAGTTTCAGCCGCAATAAGTTTAAACGCGATGAACTGGTTTTGCCATGCATGTCGGTTGATTGTGCTACCATTTCTTCATTGTTGAGAGAATGTTATGCTGAGTTCCATTACCAAATTCATATTTATCTGTTACTCTGGAAATGGAACAAGCTCATATCAGTAATCCATATTATATTCGTTGACCACGATTTCTCTAATGATCGAACTTAGTTGCATGGTGGAGATGGTTATTCATAATGTTGTGGACAAAGTGTCACAGTTTGAAGCATTGAGTGGGGATGAGGCTGGTTCCCGGGTTGCCTATCCTGCCAGCCGAATCGCCAAAAGTGTGATTGAAATCCAAGGTTACAGTACTGGCATACAAAACTGCAGGTTGAACTACAAGTTCTGGTGTTTGCATCATTTGTATAGCTGATTCGGGTATGGTATTTCAACGACAAAATGAATCTATGAATATTGCACTCGAATATACCAAATACAGGCATGACTACATACTTGACTAGCTTGTCAATGAGCATTTTGTCATCCTCAAATCACAATGCTAGTTTTCAGTAATGGCGATAGAACACAAAAGAAAAAGGTGACGGTAGTGCCGTTGGCCTTGGAGGAAGTCCTGCTGCCATTACAGAAAGTCATGTTGCCCTTACAGGAAGTCCTGCTGCTCTTTTGAGCTGGGTAGCTGCGCGCTGGTCAAGAAGGCTCACATAATTTAAGGACCGGTCATGTCACCCCACCCAGTTTGCGAAAAAGAAATGACTTTGCTGATGATAGGTTGGATATGGCTCTTTTTTCTCGATAATCTGAGTGCCCCTGCCTCTTAATATTTTTAGTGGACTAATGAATTGTAAAATGTAACCTCTCGCTGAATGCGCAGGGACCCATTATATACGTTTTGACAAAGTCGACAAAATTCACACTGCTCTGTTTGCTCTGAGCAAAAGTGATACAAGACACTTACAGTGTGTCTCGTAGTTTTTATTTCATCCCTGTTGGTGAAAATATATGTGTTTAAGCTAGACATCAATGCCAGTACATTCGTGAAAAAAATCACTACTGCAGAAATTCCAAACCGAAACGAATACTTGCAACTTCCCCAAACAGATATTTTCTGACCTATTTATCGCTTGCTTATTTTGGAGCACACACATCTATCAAAACCACATCTCTAATTTTCAAAGCTTTGTCCTTACAACCTGCTCCTGGTTGGAAACTCGTGTTGAACCAGACAGTTCCTGAACAGCAAATCAGCAAATGTGGGTATAACCGTTTAAATTGGCCTCCTATGTGCCTCAGAAGTGCAGAAATGGGACTTTGTGGTATTTGATGGCGGCCAAATACGGATTTTCAAGCCGGACTCCCCCTCCCAAAATGAATCATATGTGTTTGTCTATCATCCTGCCAATTTCATGCTTTTATCAAAAAGTGCACAATCATTTCACATATCTGCCTGACTAAATGCAACCTTCGGGATATCTCTATTACTGAATTATTATGGAAATGTGCATGTTTTCTTATTTAAGGCTCTTCAAAGGAGAACTCG
>JAVTVY010042971.1:0-18897 GCA_036873755.1 Hanleya hanleyi | reverse complement strand
CAACCTGTAACCATCTCGGTCATCTATACGCGTTAAGACTGACCCTGGGATCGTGTGTATCCATGTTGAGCCTACTTTCGGCAACTGCAGGAGGGAATTTCCATAAATCAATACCACGTGACTTCGTCAGCCAATCAGCTAAAGTCTACCGACGTAACCCCAATGTAACTCGCCATTTTCAAGTCATGTGATGAACTACTTGTTCAAAATTTCAGATCCACCACACCTCTTGGATGATACGAAAGTTATACATACCTATATATTTTGTAAGCCCAGGCAATATCTGTGTCAGAAGTGGTATGAAAACCTGTAATTTATCAGATTTCTCGGGTCTGTTCTCCGCCGGATGAAGGCCGAACAGAATCCGGCAAAGTACTGGATATCGCTCCGCGATAATGGAGTCACACGATTCGCAAGCCATCTTATGGATGGCGAAGTGTACGCAAATGGTCAGGATCAAGCAAACCATATAGTATGGTTATACCTTTAAAACAGTCTGTTTCACGACAGATATGTACCAGGACAATGTAATTTCAAATTACATGTATTGTCAGTTTGTTGCAGGGCTGGAAATACAGATGGAACTCTTCAGTAACTCATATGCATGATACCACTAATACTCGCCTATCAGAGCCAACATTGTTCGTCCACCTAAAGTCCCGCCATGGTTAGGCCCCGGGGCAATACACAAAATATTTCTTCAAAATTCTGCAAAATTGAACAAGATTCTATTTGTCCCGAATTTGAATAGGCCTGCAAACAAAAAACATCACCAGTAAAAAGGCTGTGAATAAAATAATCCAACATTGCCAATGTAAACAAATGAAACATTACCTAACTTTGGCATAAAATGTGAAGTGATGTCGTTTGTGCTTCCTACGGCTGTTACATTCCGACCTCTCCATTACATGTGCAGTGAGTCTGACTGAATTAGATCTTCCCATAAACATTTGAATATGGTTTGATTGAGGCCCACTCACCTGTCCTCAACACAACCAGCCTTTATATAATTGGATGGAAAAACTGAATGCTTATTATCATGATAATTGAAAAAATACCTACATTTTGGTAGAAATATGCAGTAAGCCTTGAGACCATTTATTTAAGAAATAATGTTTTCATAGGCATTCTCAATGGTTATTTCACGCATGGTTAGTGTGGGAAAATTGATATTTTAGGGCAAGGGCGAAGCAACCGTGCTAAAACACTCAATAATTGCATGGTTAGCAAGTTGTTTTAGTCAGAAGTGTTATAGAATTTCAATCAACCCATAGTTCTCAGCTTGCAATGTAATAAACCATATCGAATAAGGCCTATGTTGTACATTTTAGAAAATTGTATAGACTGCTTATGTACAGTTAATTATAGTTCAAGCTGCCAGTGCTAAGTGTCAATAAAACAAAACAATATGCATTGTTAACTTGGATTTGTAAGATAAGATGACCACACGACCCAGCCTAGAGTTCTGTTATTTGGGAAAATTTATTGCTCTGCATGTAGTACAAGTATAAACCAACACTATGGAATTTCTTGAAAAATTTGGTAATATTTACTCACTCACTTCTAGTAAAAGCCATGATAAAATCTTATAAGAGATACATGTGGAAGAGTTAACAAAGATTGTATATGTATGCTACAAACTACAAACCTTTCCTATATCACATTTTGCAGCATTGTCTTAACCATGTTAAATTTCATGAAACCTGATGGGATTCTGATGGAAATCTTCTCATTGATACTATTTCATTAGAAAACCTTGTGTACAAATATATTTTAGTTTTCCGTGAATTGTTTTATCATATACATAGGAAATAGTATAAAACAGTATCTGAGATAGTGGGAGTTCAGTATTTGGTGTTTGTCTAGTGCTATGGGAATATGGGTATATTTTGTTGAACTTTTGATATTTTATGGAATTTCATGATCTTATGAATGTAATAGGCCTTACAGTTGTGTCAATTTGTTTGATTCAGTTGTCGTACATTTTTTCAAGTTGAGGCAGGGGAGTCAATTTCTTGGAATTTCTGTTGGCCTTTCTGTGAATTTCTGTTGGCCTTTCTGTGAGTTTCTGTGGGCCTTTCTGTGAATTTCTGTGGGCCTTTCTGTGAGTTTCTGTGGGCCTTTCTGTGAATTTCTGTGGGCCTTTCTGTGAGTTTCTGTGGGCCTTTCTGTGAGTTTCTGTGGGCCTTTCTGTGAGTTTCTGTGGATTTCTGTGGGCCTTTCTGTGAGTTTCTGTGGGCCTTTCTGTGAATTTCTGTGGGCCTTTCTGTGAGTTTCTGTGGGCCTTTCTGTGAATTTCTGTGGGCGTTTCTGTGAATTTCTGTGGGCCTTTCTGTGAGTTTCTGTGGGCCTTTCTGTGAGTTTCTGTGGGCCTTTCTGTGAGTTGGGCCTTTCTGTGAGTTTCTGTGGGCCTTTCTGTGAATTTCTTAGAAGCTGCACCCCTGTGGAAATTTTCTGTAGCTCTTGTGGGCCTTTTCTGTGAGTTTCTGTAAATTTTCTGAGTTACCTTCAGAGTTTCTGTGGGCCTTTCTGTGAATTTCTGTTGGCCTTTTTCAAATAATATTTATGGTAAATCCTCCAATAATTTAACGACCCTTTCAAAATTTATTCACCCACAATTTTGTGGACCAAAATCAATTGGATCTAATAAAGTTGATCAATATAATTAAAATAACAAGAAAATAATGGATTATCTGTCTGATTTTGGACTATTTTGTCAACTTTTTTGTTCTAATAAATTTGATGACACCCTGATTTTATGGTGGGAAATTTCACTTGCTTTGATTTAATTACCAGAGGATTTTTCATAACATGTCAAATTTAAGAGATGACCATGTCTACATGCACCATGAGATACGTGTACCTGCTCTACATATACAATAACATCACTTTATTTCACTCAGTGCCATACCATACCCTGCCTTGTTTTTGCAGTTAGGTGTCTAATAATTCTTCAATCTCAAAACCTAACTGGGATATTCTTCGAACAACTAGAGCTAAAATTATGCATATTATTTTTAGCATAAACTGTAACCTCTGTATTACCTCGCTGATATTGCGGGACCAAAGGTGAACCACCTCATAGATATTCAGCCTTATAAGGCTTAAAGTGCTGTGCATTTATTAAACTGATCGTAAACCCTCAAGTAAAGTTTTCATCAAATGAAAGACCATTGCAAACAGTGTCGTAAAATATTTATTGTAATTTTTTACGATTTTATTTCACAGTAAACTGCAAATAAAACATGTATGGTATTCTATGGTGGTCTGTTGCCATCATATCTAGGTCCAGTGACGTCACACTGCCTTAATACATATATTTCAAACTTTCATGCACTTTCCAATGTTTGATTCAAGCTTAAGGTGTGTATACTTTGAGTTTCAACACAGACTCACGGTTCCAATGTGCATGTTTCACCAAAATCGGGGAAATTAAATGCAAGATTCAAATTGACTTGACACTTACGAGTTACCATCTCCCATATTTTGGTGAAACATGCACATTGGAACAGTGTGTCTGTGTTGAAACTCAAAGTATACGCAACTTAAGCTTGAATCAAGCATTGGAAAGTGCATACAAAGTTTGAAATATATGTATTAAGGCAGTGTGACGTCACTGGACCTAGATATGATTGCAACAGACCACCATAGAATACCATGCTTTATTTGCAGTTCACTCTGTGTAATAAAATCGTAAAAAATTACAATAAATATTTTCCCACACTGTTTGCAATGGTCTTTCTTTGATGGAAACTTTACTTGAGGGTTTAGGATCACTTTAATTTGGGGGTCACAAATGCATCTGCCTTATATCAAAATAAGAGTCACACCTTTTAGTGAGGGTAGACTGTATTTGTATGTTTGACAGCATGGTCTGACGTGAGACCTTTTCTGTATCAACAAACTTTCGAAATAGTAGACTGGTTGCCTCCCCTTTATATCCATACAGTAGACATATAACGGCCAGCTTTCGTTTCACTGATGATACTACATGTATTTGAATTTGAATTCAAATTCTATGGATTGATAATTCCAGCAGCCTCATTGGTTATTACAGTTCATGTCACCTTTAATTGGGCCATGGTCGTTCATTCTCCGAGTCTGTGGGTGTTGTATACTCGGACCCGATACATTCCACAATGCGGAGAAAGAGTGTAGAAGCAGACAGAATTTTGAACTGACATTATGCTGGCCATAACCTGTCTATTGGATGGATGGAGAAAACTGGTCTAAAGAAATATCTGAACTCTCCACGTATTCATAAACATGATCAAGTTGCAATTATTGGCTGCTATGGTTACCTTCCCTTCTGTTCTCTTTCTCTTTGTTGCTTTGTCAAATGTGCAAATTGTCATGGTAGCCATTTATTCCAACCTAACTTATTGACAAAACAAAAACTTAATTAGACCTCTTCTCCAGGTGACTGGTGTAGTTCATGTATTTTTTGTATGTTGATCTGTTGTCTGCCCTGAATAAGCTGGTGGTCAACTGTACAGGTAAATTTAACATATAATGATATGCGTCATGTGTAGCTACATGTATATTGTGAAATTGATTTGAAATATGACACTGCATGAACAGTATGTTCAGCTTTGAATAAAAATATGTTACTTTTCTCTGTTTTTCTCACTTTCCTTATTTTTTTCTTTAAACGATTGCTGATAAAAACTGGTTGGTATCATGAAAATGTGTCTATCATGAAATTCCATTTCACTTTGAAAAAATATTTTGATGTTGACAAAATTTCAGACACCTGGGTTAGTTGGTACAAGGCTTCCACTTGGAAGACAAAAACTTTGAATCAACTTTGAAGTTCATTTCTTTTGATTTTTTACCAACATTTTGCATTCTATGAAATACCAACTATCCCAGGACTTGTACAGGCTCTTGCAGTGACATTATTGCCACCTGAGACCCAAGTCTAAATTCCCTTCCACGACAAATTTGGTACCTTGTCACAGCATCTCACCACAGGCCCGCGAGACAAGAGTTTTGGGGTGTGTGGGCGGTGGTATTAGGGTGAAGTGTCGAAATATGGGGTCTCTATATATAACCCCATGCTTTATATAAATCCACATCAAGGCGTGAAACGTACTTTGGGTGAATCGAGAAATAAACAGTTTACTACCAAACAAAATACATCAGAATATTCTACAAGTATCACTTTATATATTCCCGTCGTCAAACTAGTAAATTTGTGCCTCTGTCGGTATCTGCCCGCCATTCATTTGAGGAACAGCACATGGAAAGCTAAGCTCAATTCTGATTGGTCAGTCTCGACACGCCTCCGGCAAGAGAGGTCACGCACTGATCATCTGTTGAGACTGACCAATCAGAATTGAGAACGAAGCCCGCCATAATCTAACTGTTCCTAGATGGATGGACAGTTAGGTTGGATTTTGAATCGCCCGGCAAAGGTAAAAAATTGCACAAATTTACTAGTTTGACGACGGGAATATATAAAGTGATACTTGTAGAATATTCTGATGTATTTTGTTTGGTAGTAAACTGTTTATTTCTCGATTCACCCAAAGTACGTTTCACGCCTTGATGTGGATTTATATAAAGCATGGGGTTATATATAGAGACCCCATATTTCGACACTTCACCCTAATACCTAATCAGGGACTGAACGTTATACTTCTAAGCCACTGTTATCACTGTCGGGGGACTTCAACCACTCAGGTTTTCATTGATCATGGTTTGTATATATATATGGGTTATTGTTTTAATGCATTTGTAAATAATATACGTCTGCTACAAACTACATGTAGAACTTTTGTTATTTATGTGCGATAAAGCTGAAAGTGGAACTGGTTCATGAGATATTAATTTGTATATCTGCCTTTAATGAACTGAAATACAACTTGTAGGTCAACTTGTAACTTTAAACAATACTTGACCTTATGAAAACTGTACATGTATATACTGGGCAGTAAATATATTAGCAAATTACATCCTTGTACCGTTCTCTTTATTGTCCCCCACCACATAACTAATTCTGTTACACGTTCCTTGTCCGAATGACTAGAGAACTATTGAACCGATTGACTTGAAACTTGTAGAGTGCCTTGACATTGGTGACAGAACATTTGGGATTGATTTTCAGTTACCTGTGTAATCCAAGATGACCACCATCAGCCATCTTGGATTTTCAGCAGTTGGATCTTTAAACAGTTCTTGTCCGACCAATAACGCAAACTATTGAACCAATCGACTTCAAAGTTGGAGTGCCTGGACATCTGCGAGAGGATGGTTGGGATTACTTTTCAGTTACCTGCATAATCCAAGATGGCCACTGTCAGCCATCTTGAATTTTAAGTGCTTGGATCTTGTACGAGCAATAAATCGTGATTAATTGAACTGATTCAAACTCAGAGTGGCTTGACATCGGCGAGAGGACATTTGGAATTGATTTTCAGGTACCAGTACGTACATAATCGAAAATGGCCACCATCGGCCAGTTAGACATTTCTTGTCCAACCAATAACTCGAGAACTAAATTGCACAGTTTGGCTTTAAACTAGGAGAGTGCCTTGACATCGGTGAGAGGACGATTGGGATTGCTTTTCAGTCAACTGTGTAATCCAAGAAGGCCGCCAGCCATCTGAGTTTCAGCAGCCGGAACTTGTCTGGACAATAACCCAAGAATGATTGAACAGATCAACTTCAAACTTACCTGTGTAATCCAAGATGGCCACCATCAACCATCTTGCATTGCCAGCAGTTGAATCTTTACGCATTTCTTGTCCGACCAATAACCGGAGAACTATTGAACCAATCGACTTCAAACCTCGACATCGGTGAGAGGACGGTTGAGATTGCTTTTCAGTTAACTGTGTAATCCAAGGTGGCTGCATTTTGGATTTTCAGCAGTTGGATCTTGTCCGGACAATTAACTCGAGAACTATTGAACCGATCGACTTGTGGGATGTATGGATCAAAAAGATCTCCATTTTCAAAATCATAGTCTTAATAATATTGGATATCAACAACCAAAAAAGTCGAACAAAGAGGTCCACATTCCCAGTCGCAGCAGCACCAGTTTAATGGATGCAATCCACCATGACTGGTGCTGCTGGCGGGGGACATGGACCTCTATGGTCGATTTTCATATTTGTGGTAACCTACACATCATTGGACTTGATCAAATGCAAAGAAAGACCCTACTTCAATGTGACATCAATCAGAACTCAAATACTTCCATGCTTATTTTATTGTTATTTTCTGTCTGTCACGCTTAAAGTACGTGTATAGTACGGATGGAAATTCATAAACAATATTTATAACATATAGCATGTCTACAGAGTCTCTCTTTAATAATGATTGTCTTTACAACAAACTAATTATCGACAACCAAATTGATGAAATGAATTTACCTGAATACACTTATTCTCCATTCTTTAAAAGAGCAAATTAATTTCAACGACAAATTTATCGGTGACAGATGTGGTCATCATTAAAACTGTTGACTGTATTTTGAAAAAGTTCTGAGAAACAGATCATTACGGCAATGCATTCTGTGCATATTATTTAGGTGTGATTAGCGAATTAGCCTAAAATGTTCTATATCTGGTGTTGAAGGCTGTTTCTGCGGAGAAACTCCATTCCTACCAAATTTAGCATGTTTGTTGTCTAGCATGGCCTGAGGGGGGGGGGGGGGATATAACGGAATACTTGCATTTTGTGCACATTAATTAGGTCTAGTTAGTCTAAAATGGCCTATATCCTGTTGGAAGATAATGCTTGATTCCACCCCAACTTGGCAAACATGTTGTCCAGCAGAGGCTGAGGGAGATTTGTTCCATTCCTTCTTACCCCTCAGGGGTATTGTTGTCATCCCGTCCTCTTTTTCCCCCGGGACTCCATATCTTAAGAACTGCTGAAGGCAGGGTAACGAAACTTCTGTCCAATATAGAATGTAATCTGTAGATGTGCCTTTTGTATGTTTCGTTGGTCAGGTCCTCATCTGTCTGTCAGTCCACTTTTCTGTCCATCTGTATCATGGTTTAATTCCAACATTATGCATTACGGGCCTTCTAGTGGTAAGTTTCTAAAATCTAGTGATGGTCAAATCATTTACATAATAATTTCCCTGTGTTCAGATATGTTTTCTTTACATTCTACTTCCAAAATATTCATGGAACGTTGCAAGCGTTTCCCTGATCTAGATAAATCTACATATTACATGCACAAGAACTTTTTCTGCAGGAGAGTGGACAAGGGGAGATAAACTTCCATTACAGTTTCCAGCAATGTGGTTAAGTCTACAGTTTAATTCTCCACAACCTTTTCTGCTCATGAATTACCATTTACCAATTACTCAGTTGGCTTAATTAGTTATGCTTCAGTTGTAATTTGTGAAATTTCCATGCCTTGGAAACACTTATAAATAGTAGTTTGGTATGTATTTGTGCCACTATCAGCAGAGCACCTTACAGATCTAAGTTTATAGTACACAGAGACCTTATTTTTGAATGATATAGCAAGTAAACATTGGATTTATTCAGTGTATCTTCTGAATAAATGTATGAAACAACTTCAAGATGTATTAGGTGGGCATGAATGAATCTATCCAACTTGATAATGAAAGTAATTGCATTACAGCAACAACAGTAAACAACAATGTGTCCTCGCCATCTGATAAATGAAAGCTATTCTATGAAAACGATGAACAGATAATTTGGATGAGAGTACAGCATTCTTTTTGGGATTTGCACAAAAGCCCCAGCGAACAGAAACAATGTGGACAAAAGCCCTATCTGACAGCTTCCGGCCAGGGCAATAAGATCACAACTTTACATAGTTTTCCTACAGATACATGTATGTGGATATCTTGTCACTTTTCATACCCCTGTACATATAGTAGGGGATATACTGGATTCTGATTGATGTGTCGGTCTGTCTGTGTGTCAGTGCATCCATCCGTTCGTCTGTCTGTCCATCTGAAATTCGTTCCCCCGGCAATAACTTGAGAATCTTTAATGAATTCTTCACCAACCAAACTGACTGTCACCATATGAGTGAAACAACCTTGAGTACATTTGATTAAGCCAAATCCCCCAACTCTCAAATTTGTATGCTTATACCATGTCATGAGGTGCCGCATGGGATTGCATTTTGACTACTTTCACCGCCCACCTGGTGGTAAAATCCTATATGCATTTCCGGGCAATAATTTAATAACCTCTCATCGGATTCTTTTCATATTTGGTATTTACATACCATGCCATGGATTGTCCAGGATTGTGTTTCACCCACTTGCGCTTACAGGTGGCACCACCTGATGGAAAAAATCGAAATCTGGTTTCCGTACAATAACTTAAGAACTGAACATCGCATACTTCTCAAATTTGGTATGCAGATACATGTACCAAGCCATGAGTTGTGACTTCGGTTTGCATTTCGCATGCCATTTCTCTGCCATGCATCCAAACTCTTACACTCATAAAAACATCTTGGTCTGGACTGTTAAGGGGCTGAGGGGTTGTACCACCTCTGGTGCCTCATGTATACTCAGATAGTGGCTTTTCATGGGATGCCATTTCGATTGGAGGCTGAAGTAAAACATTATCCATGATATTAACTGAGAGAGGTGTATTCATGACACAGGTCTTTGAATGTTGCTGAAGGGTATGAGCCCAGGAATAGCTTCTCCCACAGTTAGTGCACTGATAGGTCCTTCTATTATGCATCTTTCGATGCTGTGCTAGATAAGCAGAAGATGCAAAGCCTTTACCACAATTATCACATAAATAGGGTTTTTCACCAGTATGTAGCCTTTTGTGGACCAGAAACTTTTCTTTGACTGGAAATGTTTTATCGCAAAGTTCACATTTGTACCAAAACTGTTTCCGCTCTTCGTGTCCAGAGAAATGTTTTATCAAACCACCCCTTTGACCAAAACCTTTACCACATATTTCACATTTATAAGGCTTCTCATTTGTATGTACACGTATATGCTGTTTAAGTCCTGATTTCAGACTGAAGCTTCTACCACATACTTCACATATATGAGGCCGTTCACCAGTATGTACCCTCATATGTGAGTTCAAGTAGACTTTGATGGGGAAAGACTTGCCACACATAGAGCATTTAAAAGGTTTCTCCTTAGCATGGACTGCCTTGATATGATGTTTCATAGTTTTCCGAAGCGTGAAAGCCATTCCACATACTTCGCACTGAAAACATCTCTCGCCCGTGTGAGTTCGCATGTGATTGGCCAAATTATGGTTTGAGGTAAACTCCTTGGAACACACAGAACATTTCTTTTCTGCTTTTATCTGTACACCTCTTTGGATTTTCTTTGCTACCCTGGGTTTTTGTTTCTGTTGATCAGACACAGTTCGAGAGTGTTTCGTTATGGGATATTCATCCAGTTCAATGGACGTCGCAGTCACACGTTTCTTATAGCCTCTATATTTCCTCTTCCTAAGACTAAGACCGGCGCTCCGTTTGCTCCGCCTGAGAGCCCTCTTCATACAGGTCTTCCCACTATTCATATCAGGCTCAGACTTGACACTTTGACCACCATCTACAGGGGTGAAAATTTGATCAGCAGTCTCGAGTTGAGAGTTGTCAGGAGAGGTCACAGTTTGGCAGCTATCCATGTGATTAACTGGGTGACAGCTATCCACCGGAGTCAAAGGTTGACAGCTAGCTGCCCGAGCCACAATCTGACCACCATCTGGATTTACATGAACCACTGCTTGACGGCTCTCTTCACATCCCTCCTGTTGACAGTTATCAACACGAGCCACTGGGCAAGAGCAATCAACAGGAGCCATGGGTTGACAGCTAGCCGCATGAGCCACCTTTTGATAGCTACATGTATCTACATTGGTAACAGTAGGGGGACTTGCTTGAGAACTTTCTAAATTTTGCTGGTCATCCACATCAATCACAGTTTGACGACTTCTTGTGTCCACTTCGTTCACTTCAGAGTCCAGTTCTGTGGGCAAACTACCATCGCTTAATCTTCTGTTAGGTATGTGGATGTTTTGATCTGAATATTCCAAAGGTAATGGGAGGGTCGCCTCTCCTGAGTTCTTGGACTTGGTTGTTCTTGAGTCTACAACCTGAAATGGAGTACAAATCAATAAGTACTGCATTTCATACATGTTTGCCTACCCTGGAATTATAAATAACCTCGTAGATCTTTTTCCTAAATTCGAAATTCAATGAAAATTTATCATACCTTTACGCTTCAAATTCTATTGGAGATTCAAGCCACAGAAAAATACCTAAACCACCTTGAAGTCATCACACTAGTTCTCCTCTGGAATTCTACATGTATCATCCATCATTGTTGATTTGAATCATCATCCTGCAACAAGGGACTCTGAAAGGAATGCCACTTTCTACCACTGCAATGCAAATGCTCACTCAGAGACACTGTTGATGTGACCAAAGTAGACTTGTCTGAGAAGGAATACGAGGGAATAATGGGAGAGTCTCGATGGTGATATAGCCAAGAAGAAGAGGGATAGGCTATCTGGAGATTTCATTGTGAGAATGGCCATGATGACGATTGATAGTAATTGATCCCAGGATCAGTCAAATTTATGGTTCTATATGTTAGGTGATATTTCTGCAATTGGGGTACATGAAAGAAAAAGACGTACCGGTACAATTGATAGGAGGGTAGACATTTTCTGATCAGAATGTGGGGATTGTTGCTGTTCCAGATGTTCCTCCTTTCAGACTAGGAGAACCCTCTTACAGAGATATTTAGAAGCTTGCAGTAACCCTGCCACTTACATGTACCAGGGTGGTCGAGATAGGGTCTGAAGTAGTCAAGGTCCTGTGCTGTGCAGGACGTGCAACTACCTTATTTACAGCGCAGTGACACCTCCTGACTGGATACAGACCCGTCTCTTTTTCTGACCAGGTGTTTGCGATGTGCTACCGTGAGAGAATTTATAACGGTCTCTAATTGACAGTGCGTACTATTAACTTTCCCAAATATCACCCCTGGTGAGTCATTCGCATAGCAACTATTATCACCCTCAACACCGATTAGCCCAGCAGTTTAACAGCACCTGGGCACCCATCCAAGTATTGACCAAGCTCAACGTTGCTTTAATATTTCGGTGATCTTACGAGAACCGGTGTGCCCAACGTGATATGCATTACACCTTGCAGATGTAACACTTATAAGAGGGATTACGTGTAGAGCAGGTTGGTAGAGACAGTTACAGCAATGAGTGTTCGCGCGACCAGCCTATCAGCACGGTGCGATAGAATTGGAAGGCAGTGCTCATTATTCCGCAATATGGTATAATAGCGTGATCAGGATATTCATCCTTTTCTCTTGTGAATAAGCTAGCATTAGGTGTTGAGTGGATATTGTTCCGTAATGCGGTATATTTATTCCAGCAAAAGCTGGACTGAAATTTTAAAATGCAAATTTTGAAAAGGGATGTACAGCCGACTGATCTTGTTAGATTAGGATTTGTGCAAGGCTATATGGTTTGGAGGATGTATAGAAAAAATGTCAGAGTTTAAAATATCAAAACTTATGCAACAGAAGCTAGTCAAATAAAGGCAG
Organism: Hanleya hanleyi; assembly: GCA_036873755.1. Lineage (NCBI taxonomy): Eukaryota > Metazoa > Mollusca > Polyplacophora > Lepidopleurida > Hanleyidae > Hanleya > Hanleya hanleyi. Next base: position 6,347 of record JAVTVY010042971.1, on the reverse strand, counting down.
TGAAAATACCTCAATGGAATAAACGTATGCATTAGACATTTTTAGTTAATGAAGATATGCAGTAAAAGACTGAATTTTGATAAGACAACTGGTTAACTTACACATGCTGGAGATAGGGATTTTAAATCCAAAATTCTTTGATTAACCCTTTGTATTGAGAAACCAGGTTGAGAAGGAAACGTGGGATTATGATAACTGGGCTAAACTGTAAACCACTACAGTTTTCAATTGTAAAGTTCTAGACTATTTTTGTTTTATCTAGCATGATGACTAGGTCTACTGTCACGACTGTTAAAGGTGAACTGCAAAGCTTTTAATTTTATCTAAATTGTTGCTTGTATACATCTTGTCTTATGTGACATAACTTTTATACGTTTTTGGGACAATTATAGTTTGCAAAATTGTACTAATAACAATATTTAAGTTATCCTGTTATAAATCTGTCTTGAAAACTTGCATCGCTTGTCTCTCTTGGTTTGTAGAACGGTATGACGTTATAGTGGTCCCCTTCATTCAAGTTTTATTCAAATGTGACGTCATGCGACGTCGGATGAATGAACGAGGACCACTATAACGTCATGACGTTCCAAAAACAACGGGAGACAAGCGATGACGTTTTTAAAAGTTCTGGCTCTCGGTATAAGTTTTGACTTCTCATATACCCAAAATAAAACAATAACCCACAGAACTATTACCACACATAATCGTAACAACTATAGAAGTTCTTGTTTTATGACATTTTAACAGAACATTGGAAAGCTTTTCAGTTCACCTTTAATCTCTGTTGTTCCAAGGAGAAGGCCTACACCAGACCCTGTCAATTGCACAAAGGACAAATAGCCTGATCAGGTTATTCAACCTTTTTCATGTATTAATAGGGGTCGAAATTCACACCTGTCTACCTGCCCCTGACAGGTAATTTTGAAAGAGATGGGTAGAGAAATAAAGTACCTGTCTCCAGTGATAGGTAGCCAATAATTTATTTATTTTATATCTATTTATTTTTTGCTGCATATATATATTCGACAAAATTCAATCAAAACAGCTGTTCATTAGTCCATGGAAACAAGGTGTCATTATTTTATTGGTAGCTTGCAACATGTAGCTATGTTAACCCAGAAACTCTGGCTGTGATAGGTGAATATAGGTAAGGGGGCGTGGCATTCCTATCACAGCCCAGATCGAGGGTGGGTTAAATTTTAGCGATAAAAATTTATGTCGCGAAAAGCGGCTTTTCGCTGACGAAAATAACGAAACGGGAGAGAAAAAATATGCCAATTTGATACAGTTTGACCGACCGGAGCTTCTTTGCCCCTGTACCATCTATCACGACTGTTTTGATGCTGATCAAATGTGTGAGAAAAAACCTCCATTGATTTTAACGTTTTCGCGCCTTTCTGACATCTTGTGAGAATATGACCTTCGCTAGTTTGAGCTAGTGACCTTTCTGATCACATGAATAAACACACGTCGCTATTGGTTTAAAACCAACATGAATTCATTTCTTGATGACGTGAGTCAAAAGGTTAACCCCATTCTGCGCATGTCCCTGTAAACTATGGAGAAAGAAACACAATGGTTTCCCGTGTTTGATGGCAGATTCCATCTAATTAAAGGAGTCATTAGGTGGTTGTCATAGTGCTGGAGATGCCAAATCATATTATTTATTCGATAAAATGCTTTTTGTGCCTCTGTCTCAATTCCCCACGCCGTGTGCAGTTGAAGATCTCGAGTCACTGACGTCTTATTTATTTTTTTCCTTTTCGGTCTGTATAAGTGACTCGGGCTAAGGGGTCAGCAACAACAACCAAAAAAAAAAATAAGACTCCTTAGCCGATGTTTCGAGCTAGTCTGCTAGTAGCTATGTCATTAATCTTGAATTACATGTACTTGTCAATTTCAACGATCAGGTTCAGGTAATTCTTAAATGTGACAGGTAAACTTTTGGTCACCTGTCTCATTTGTACAAGTACATCCATCCATCCAATCATTAGTGCCCAGCCCCAAGCACCAGACAGCTACAAACGTTCGCTGTTCACGAACCTTTTGAGAGATACTGTCGATTTCTTCAACAGTCCAGCGCAGACGTTTGACATGCAGTTCGCTTCTGTCCATTTTTTCGATGGTCGATAAACAGGAACAGAGGAAGTCTGTTGTTACTCTGTGTATCATTTCTGACGGCAAGTGGTCGATGTTCTCGGGAGAAAACTTAACATTGGTAAGTCTCTCCACCGACTGGGTGACATCTTTGACGTCAATAAGACATACAACATGACTTTGAAACTTCAAATCTTCTCTGTACACGACGACAAAAGCGTTATTTTTCAGCAGAGAAGTCATAGTTCCTATGAACGTATCTACGCAAAATATATGTCGTTTTTCGTTTTTCAAGGGCGCGCCACAACACAACAAGGAAACAGCGCCACCTGGATGAATCAATAATAAAATCCTCAACCGACAATAAAGGCGAAATAGCGGACTGCTTTAGTGGAACCGTCGACCAACTCACTGGGCGGCTGCTTCGCAGCTGCCATCTGGCCTATCATCTCAGCACTGTGGCCAGTTTGGGGAGCCTTGTGCTCATAACAATGGTAAATAATTTCTTCAACAAAATCGGATAATTTTAAATATAATTATTCAATGGAAGGCAAGCTAACTGTGAAGTTGTTGTAACAGATTAATTGGTGTCGCTGGAAATGTTTCAATAGCTTGAAAATAGCACATTACAGCAATCCATGAACTCGATGTTCTATCAATTCACTTGATATTCAGTTCCCAGGTAAAATTGCACTATGTCCAGTGTAGATTGATGGTCACGGAAAGACCCAGCCACCCTTTCGCCTCCCACCCCCGGATGGGATCAGGTGGGCCGAGATGGACGGTGGATTTGTGTTATGTAGGCTACTATATGTAGCTGTCGGTGTATCTCATATAGGTGGCGGCCTGATTGTTCTTCAACCAAACGTTTCAGCCGTGCTTTCCTATCCATGTTGGTGTAGTTCTTGCAATGAAGGGTCGTGATGTCATTTACGTGATCGACCTACATGAAAGGTTTTGGATTTTCCTGGGGTACGGTAATTTAATTGTTGCTTGCCAGCTCAGTGTCATGTAATGCTCCTAAGCATGATGATGTAGCCATCAGGTTTGATTACTAAAGATGGTAGTCGTTGAGTCATGATTGTTTGGTTCCTTGGTAGAAACTGATTTAGAGAGGTAGCACGACGATGGTTGTCAACAGTTCTTTCATGAATCATAACAGTCTCTCTTCTTTGTCTGTTTGATGTGACCACTGGTGCCGATGTGATGGATAAGAATGTCCTGGTGATTATTGTCCCTTTTCATATCATTTTCTATTGCAACCGAGGACGGACATTTGTCCCCAATGTGGGAAAAACTGCACTAGCTGGGTTAGAAGATAGGGACCGGACACTCGTAGCCACCGGACGTTCTTAACCTCAACACCGGCTGTTGGCATTCGTTTCGTTTTCTCGATGTTGGAAGGAGTGATTCTGATGGATGGAGTTGGTATTCGTCTAGATGGAGAAAACCATCCATGAATTGATGTGATATCTGACGGTCGTAATTCATGAATTACGACCGTCAGATATCACATCAATTCATGGATGGTTTTCTCCATCTAGTATTCGTCTTGTTACGGGTTTCCTGGGTTGCCATGAGTTCGGCTTGCTTTGCATTCGGATATCGGTAAGGCGCCTGTTTTGTTGTGTTTTTTTTGGGGGGGGGGGGGTTTCTCGTTGTTTTTTTCTTCTTTGTTGTTGTTGTTGTTTTTTTCTTGGTAATGGTGTTCTGGCGTCGGTTCTGACGTCTCTGCTGTAGTGAATGCGTTCATTGCTTACTGTTTGCGAAGCGGCGAATTGGCTATAACTGGCAATTGTTTCTTGCTAGGTCTTAAAAGGCTTCATGATGGCAGTTTTTCCTGACACTAGATGCGTTTGTCTGGATGCTAGGTTGCACACCTTTTTGTAGGCCGGGACGATTTCTTCCGGTATATTTGGCGGTTCGACTTTACTACGGACTGGTATAGGTTCACTCGGTCTCATTTAACGGGATTGAAGGTGCTGTCGGAAGTGGCGTTGCTGCTTTGATCGCTGATGTTGGACGTGCAGCTGAATGGCGTGGTATCCTCACCGGATTCAAATGATGGGTTGAACAGCCTGAGGACATCTTCATTTTATCCAGCCAATTTCTACGTTCCCACTTCGAACTTCCCTCGATATATCTGGACCCCTTCAATGTTCAAATAACTTATAAATAGACACGAGACGTCACTGACCTCGAAAGCATTTGAAATTCGAAATGGGTCGCACAAGAGCGTTATTGATTGGCTGACCTAAATAGTGGGCACTTTATTAGGAGGAAAGACGCCGCTAATAGAGGATGATGTCACTCTACGTGACTTCACTGACCTTCATTCGCAATCGATGTGTACGTTCTGATTGGTTCTTCTGTAGTTAGTAGGTGAAATTTACACCTCCGATTTTGAACACTGAAGGGGGTCAGATAAATCAAGGCAGGTTCGAAGTGGGAACGTAGAAATTGGCTGGATAAAATGAAGATGCCTGAGGATTGAACTGGTGATAACCGGAGAACACCCGAACAACATATCCGGATAGCAACCGAACAGCATACTGGGAACAACACCTACCCAGGGGGCCAAGACCGCAATTTGATGAAAAACTCAAAAGTCTTGCTGTAGAAGGTTGTTGGTCATGAATAGTTTCCATATATACATAGTAACAAAATGTAGGTGGACAACCATGTAAACTAGCTACTGGGAAGTTTTTATCGGCTCAGAAAGTGATGACGTCACAGATAATCCCAAAACTTCCAAATTTCGTCACCCCCTCCTGCAAAGGAGGCACCATGACATTAAAATAAAACAAACATGCATGCTCTGGCCTGATAGCTTACTGCAGTGTGGTCTTATCTAGCCTAATGTTGAAAACAAGATTCAGAAGACCGATATTAAATTCAAGATGGCGTCCATGCTTTGTCATGTTCACCGTTTGTCATTGGCCTTTTTCATCATTTGTCATTCATTTAATATATATATTAAAAAAAAATTATATAAGAATATATGGTAAAATACTGTTCGTAGACGACACAATCTTCCAGTTGCTGTGAACTTTTTAATATTTGGTTCTGAAACGTTTCTACTTCTATAACGTGGGATAATGGATGTTTCAGATCCACAGAGTGCGCAGGGTCCCCAAGACAAACTGTCAGGCTACTGGGAACGCACTCGGGCACTGATCCTGGCCAACGAGGGAGTTCGATTCAACCTGTCACCTTGTCTGGATCAAGGAGGTTGGAAAGGGAGACCTGTAATGACAACCAAAGCAAATTAATGCAATACTGACATATAATTCTTTGAGCGGGTATACAGGATTCAAATCGTGGTAGCGTATAATCCCTGCAAAGAAGATCCCTACTCTATGAATTATCTGTACTCTTATAGTTATCATTAACCGAAGTTCAATAGAAAATATATACAAAATATATATAGCCCTAGCTATAACGCGAGCAGTCCTGGTCACAGCCACAGTCTGGTCACGACCGGTTCTCTCATGGATGGGTCCAGCTTCTATCTTCCTTCCCCAGGGTTTTGTAGTAGGTTCCAGCGTCTATCGTCCTTCCCCAGATATACGTGGAAAGGTCCAACGTCTGCCTTCCTTCCCCAGGTCTTCGTTCACTCCCGTATGGATGAACACTGCGTCGTGTCTCGTCTTACACGACCTGGCCCTCCCGTGGTTATGTCCGACGTGTGTCTTCCTTCCCCCGGTCTTCCTCCCTCGGGTGGTATGGACTTCTCGTCGTCGTCGTCGTCGTGTCTCGTCTTACACGACTAAGCCCCTCCAAGCGTTGATAACCGTCAATGGATGCGGACGGCCTGGGCACGACAGTACTATCACAGTACCAAGGCTTCTACGGCACCGGCCCGTCTCTCTGTAACACCGCAGGACTATTCAACTGCACGGCTCACCACAGTAGCAGACAGCACCCCTCGTAGGAATACACCCCCAGGCTTCAGCGACCCCGCTCACGGCGACTCACTCCGCGGCCCGGCTCCAAGGATGAATCATCAAGGCTAGAGTTCACGGCTACACGGTCCACATAGGATCGGACATCAATAACACACGGTGGATAGGCAGGCACCTGGTCTAGTAACCTTCTTCCTATACTACTGTATGGGCACCTGGAATCGGCACCCTCCTATACTACTGTATGGGCACCTGGAATCGGCACCCTCTCTCTATACTACTGTATGGTCAACTGGTATAGGAACCCTCCTTCTATACTACTGTATGGTCAACCGGTATAGGAAC
>JAVTVY010042970.1:0-17651 GCA_036873755.1 Hanleya hanleyi | reverse complement strand
CCGTACGGCTACCTGTTCGTAGATTTAAAAGCCCATACCCCCGAAGATCGCCAGCTGACGACCCACCTGCTACCCGGCGAGGAATCACCACAGCCCCTACACCATCCACCGAGTCCACATTTGGTGAAGCAGCAACCCACCCCCGTACAGCGGGCCTTCTTCATATCACCAGTCCCGGAATATCATCCAACCGTGAAGGCCCAACCTGAGGTTGAAGAACATAATGTGAACTCGAGGCTATGGAAGGATTTGTTCAAAGAAAGTATGGACGCCGAGATGGGCGAGATTTTGGAGGCCACAGGAAACAAGTTTCAACGCAAAGGGTATTCGAAAGAGGAAGCTGCAATTTTAGTCCATAACAGATTGGCACCCAGACTACGACGGGCTTTACGTCAGCAGTATGTCGACTTACTGACACATATGAAATTGTTGGATAAGGATGCGGTTCATATGGAAATCGAAAAAACAGCGTCGATGTTGAAAACCTTGGGCATGAACTTGAAAGCGGCGTATGTCAGAGCAATAGCACAAAAGAAACATTTGTTCGAACGCATCATTAAACAACGTTAAAGCATTAAGAAAGTGTGTTAAAGCGTTGAGACGAGCGTTAAGGCGCAACGACGGGCGTTGACGAGCGTCACTGCATTTCGATGAATTGGTGTCAATTCCATGAAATCAGAGCTTCTGAGCCAATTCACCAGGGCGTTGAAGCGTTGAGCTAAGCGTTGATGGGCGTTACTGTCTATAAAAGCGAGCGTATTCCCAAAACACGCACAGTCGACGTTCAATCGTCAACATGGCTTATACTTGTTCTGAGTGTGAACGCACGTTCACCAGACATTACGATATGATGCGACACCAGAAAAATATACATGGGACTGAAGACGCCGAGGAGCCTGTTGAGGCAGATACTGATACAGAGATTGATGAGAGTGCATCGACTGATACCGAATCCAAGATGGCTGACAGTCTATCTACTGATATGGAGAGCTTGACCTCAGAGAATCAGCCTTCATCCCAGGAAAGTGAGGCAGAACCTACCTTCTGGGATCGGATTGTGACAGCAGCTATCAATACTCACGCTGAAGCGATCGAGGACGCCGGAGAGGATAATTTACAACAGACGTACACCCAAATGCGCCCCCGCATCAGGAAAACAGCCATGGCGATCTATGAACAGTATACCTTACTACCGCTTGAAATGAAAGGGACCCCACGCACAGGTCCATCATGAAGACCAAGCGTCACTTGGAAGAGGATATGGGTTTACCACCCACCGAGGCCCTGGAAAATGCGATCAGAATGCGCAAACAACTGTTTTAGGACATGCTGCCCGAAGAATATCCAGGCCTGTCCGACGATGATTAGAATAAACGGGTTCAGAATGAACATGACCGAAGAAGGAACTCTCTGAAATGGCGACTTGTGATTGGACAAGAATACATCTAACGGACAGGAACGAATAGGACAGATGCAAATGGCGGTCTCTGATTGGACAAGAGTCTTTCTTGAATTGTAAACATACCCAACGCGGCTCCCCCAGCGTGGTATGTTATGATGGAGGGGAAAATAAACTATATGAAAAAAAACTTGTTGTTGTTGTTGTTCCCTCATGTGTCATCCTTGTTGTTGTTGTTTTCTCTCTCCGGTCTATATCATGGCGTCAAAACGTCTAGCAGGACCCATACAAGGACCAGTTTTCGACACTAGGTGACCACATCCCGATGAAATGGCCAGTTTTCGACACCTGATGCCGCCATCTGAACATGCCGCCATCTTGATATGGCCCATAATGCACCGGGTCAAAATACTCAAGCCTTACTGGCTACGTGAGAGCTCGCATTTGACGTTGTCGTCGCTTCTGATTAACAGAGAGTCGCCGCATTGCGTTCAGCATGCAGAATGATGTATTCAGCCGCACACCCAACCCATCAGATGACCTCTTCACGAATGTCACATGGATAATTTGCACAACTCCATCGGTCCATTGGGCTCCCAGATACCAAACGTCTATTTCCATACCCTTGGGCCACCGCGCATGCGCAGAATGCCGATAGTTCAACCCCATCACTCCAGAGCTCCCATTAGATTCCTTCATGAATGCTTCACTTTGATACTCACTCGATCCCATTGACCATTTGTGGCTTCCCTAGCTCCAACACGTCTAGCGGGACCCATACAGGGTCCAGTTTTCGACACTAGGTGACCCCATCCGACAAAAATGGCCATTTTTCGACACCGGATGTGCCGCCATCTTGAACATACGTGCCGCCATCTTGGATATGTGCCATAATGCACCGGGTCAAAATACTCGCTTCTGATTGGACGAGAGCTCCGTGGCGGATTTGAAATACTCGCTTCTGATTGGACGAGAGCTCCGCATTGCATCTGCGCATGCGCAGAATGGCTACCGGACACCCAACCCATTAGATGCCCCTTCATCTAAGCTTCACTTTGATACCTCACTCGACCCCATTGGATCATGAGTAACTCCCTACATCCCCAAAACGTCTATGCGCATGCGCAGAATGACGCTAGTTCACACCCACTAGTCCAGTCAGATGCCCCTTCACCTAGGCTTCACTTTGATACCTCATACGACCCCATTGCACCATTATTGGCTTCGCTAGCTCCCAACACGGCTATTTCCATACCCTTGGGCCACCGCGCATGCGCAGATTGACGCTATTTCAAATCCGCTAGTCCAGTCAGATGCCCCTTCACCTAAGCTTCACTTTGATACCTCACTCGACCCCACTGGACCAGTAGTAACTCCCCTAGCTCCCAACACGGCTATTTCCATACCCTTGGGCCACCGCGCATGCGCAGAATGTTGACAACGCCCAAGCCGCTAGTCCAGTCAGATGCCCCTTCACATAAGCTTCACTTTAATACCTAACTCGATCCCATTGGACCATCAGGGGCTCCCCTAGCTCCAAAACGGCTATTTCCATACCCTTGGGCCACCGCGCATGCGCAGAATGACGCTATTTCAAATCCGCTAGTTCAGTCAGATGCCCCTTCACCTAAGCCTCACTTTGATACCTCACTCGACCCCACTTGACCAGTAGTAACTCCCCTAGCTCCCAACACGGCTATTTCCATACCCTTGGGCCACCGCGCATGCGCAGAATGGTGACAACGCCCAAGCCGCTAGTCCAGTCAGATGCCCCTTCACATAAGCTTCACTTTGATACCTCACTCGACCCCATTGGACCATTATTGGCTTCGCTAGCTCCAAAACGGCTATTTCCATACCCTTCGGCCACCGCGCATGCGCAGAATGGCGATATTTCAACCCCACACCCACCCCATCAGATGCCCCTTCACCTAGGCTTTACTTTGATACCTCACTCGATCCCATTGGACCATTTGTGGCTCCCCTAGCTCCAACACGGCTATTTCCATATCCTTAGGCCACACGAGTTGTCTCCCTTGCGTCAATGTGTGCAGATGGCGCTACTGTCGACGCCGTGATATGGAAAGGGCATCCCCACACCATCCTGGAGCCGCCATTTTGTTTGTTGTTTTCTTGCGGAGATACACGGGACAATAAACGCTCGACCCTAGGGTGGTACAGATGCTAGGCTGATCCTATTAACATGGTACAACACCTATAGATTATGTTTAATACTAGGACGTCAGCGAAATACTAGTACCCATCCTCCGTATGGCATTTATTCTGTGAAAACACCCATGACATGACTGAAAAGAGCCTCACTCGGCCCAATCGGACCATGCAGCGTATTTGTAGTCTAGGGACTACTTTTCCTCCGCGGAAGCTTTCTTCCGCGACCGCATCGCAGCCAAACCGCATCACCGCGGAGGAATACATCCATCCTCCGTATGGCAGAACTGTACAACCCAGAACAAGTCTAGACATGCCTTGATCACGTGATCGTCATGGGGAAACCCCCACTGGGGAATCCCCCGACCCGCCGCACTTCCGCCGCAAATCTGCGCAGAAACACCTGCGCACTCGTCAAAATATGCGCTGTGCCGTGTTTTATACACTACTCCCCCTCCTTCCCCTTCTCGACTGGGGTTGCCCAAGTTGCCCAGGTCGGATAGGATTTATATTGTGTTCCAATTTGGGCCCGATTATGAGATATGGAGTCAAAAGAGTCGTGACCTAGATAAAATACCCAACAATGCCACGATGGCATCCGTCGGATCACGAATTTACACATGCCCAGCTCTCATACGGAGCAAAATTCGCATTTGTACGCAACTTTACGGGTATAGGCTCATGTTTGGCTTTGGCTGCCTCATTCCAACGGATAATAGATTAGATGATAAGATTTTACATTTTTAATATTGATTTTGTATGTAAGCGTGCCAATATTTCAATGAATTATTCGTTTTTAAATTTCAGGAATGTTTTAGATTTGGCATCCAGTACACTTCCGATTGCTGTTATTCTGATGTTTTTGGACTCCATAAAGGTAATCAACGATATTTCTCCACAATATATAAATCTGTTCAGCTATTTGTATTGTTTACCGTTTTCAATAAGATCGCTTCTTGTTGGCATCATTCAAAACAGTGAAAAAATGTATATCTTGTAAGATATTAAATCCTGCTCCATCCTTGTTGAAGTCTTGGGCGAATGGTGTCAATCTGAAAAGATCTTTTTGTATTGCTATGACAGACAGATAGCAAAACACGAACCTAATTCGCAAGATCTTTGGCGCATCATTTCTTGTGATGTTAACCCTACCTTGCTCCTATCTCCGGAAAGACTGAAAATTGAGAGCTGAAACCCCGTGACTTTGCACATTATCATATTGGGGTCATTTTGAACCTACTTGCATGACCCTCGAGCAGGGGATTCAAAATGATTTCTGAAGATTTCTTCACTTTGTTTGCTTTTCTGCATGGAAAGGTGGCTAAAACCTATTTTATTTCAAATCAGATTATTGTTTACTAATTTATAATGGAGTTTTTTCGAAAATCGAAATTCTGACCGAAAAATCGTCCAAAAAATGGCGTTACTGTGACATCATCATGGCGGCCATCTTGGACATTTTCTTGTAGGGCTTGACCCAAAGATATATTGTGGTAACTTTCAGCTCTCTAGCCTTAGCGATGGAGAAAATATATACGGGTCACTCCCCCCCCCCCCCCCAGGATGCAGTACACCCCAAATCGCCAATTTAGCTTTTATTGTTTGGTGGTGGTCGTATCTTGTCCTTCGATTTTGGACGCGAAATTCTTCTGTATCATATGGCGGATATTTACTGAATGCTGAATCACATTCCCGTGTTCTCATTATGTCGTCCTCGCATTGCTGACAACTGTTGACCGATTCTGTCTTCCAAACATCAAGATAAGTTCGGGACATTTTCCGTCAAATTTCATTTTGTGTCCACTCGAATTTTGATACTAAAAGGGATACAAGAAATGCTTTTTCGACTGTTAAAGCATAATTTCGTCGTAGACGGCGACGTGTCAATGAAAACCAAATTCGAATTGCTAAGAGGTTTGTATTATTATATAATTATGGATGAAATGTATTCGAAACGTCACGATATGTAATCAGCAGAATACAGGTTGATTATTAAAAGAGAGTTTTGTCGCATGTAAGCAAGACTTTCATATTCTTCTGCTGCAATGCGATTGCTTGACGCCATATCTGCACAGACCGACACCGGACGAAGAGATTGAATATAAATTTGAACTTAATTTTGTAGACCATTTCTATGGGAACATTACGAGGCTGTGGTCGACAATTTGTTGGTGCTGTGTGTAATGTCCTGGGGTATACAGTGTTCGCTATGCCGATTTCCGCTCTTCTCGTGTTCGTTTTAGGAATTGGAAGCCAAGGTAAGATGCAATACCACAGAATGAACAATCCGTTATGAGAAATCATACATGTATCAGAATTAAATACTTAAAAACAATTGCCAATCTAATACATTTGGTCGTTGGATTCAGATACAGCACCGTTCAGAACCAAGTACCAAGTTGGTGCGGTAATGCGCAACACATATTCATGATGTGCCGATTTAATGAATGTGGTGCGTCAACATGGTGTTCTTCGGTTTACCATACTATAATTTACCAAGGTGCACTACGATGCATTGTACGGCATAGTTATTCGATAAGAGAAATATTCAATACTGACACAAAAAAATCTGCATGTACTCCGTTGGACGGCTACGATGAGATAAAAGTAATATGTGGGAAAAGTACGCGTACCATTTGAGGAAGTGAATATATGGATGTTGTGCTAAGACATATTATTTCAGTAACAGAGAGTACCTGTTTTATAGCTATCAGTCACGGCCATTCTTCGTCGTTACTGCAATATGGCTACGGTGCAGACTACTGGTTCAACAGTTCCTTTACTGTACACGTTTATGGTTTCTAACTTATATATTCCTCTTTTTTGTTCCGGAAATGTCCCTCAACAAATGTTCGGCATTTGTTTTATCCAATGATAATTATTGTGCCAATATGTTTTTTATTTACTAGATGGCATTAGAACTTACAGGGTAGTTTTGGCAGTTTTCGTGTAGATTGATGCCTAAATACTAAAATAATATACATGTAAATACAATTCCATCAGTCAATATTCAGCGATCGTCAATTAACCCTATCTGGCCTGTGCGATCTGGGTGTATCGCAGCCTGGGGGGGGGGGAAAGTGCCCCCCCCTTATATATTTTCTCTACCACTAAGGCTAGAGCGCTGAAACTTACCACACAGTATCTTGGATTCAGGCTCTACCGGGAAATGTAAAACAAATCGAAGATGGCCGCCATGATGACGTCACAGTGACTTCATCATCTCGGAAGCCATTTTTCGGCCTTTTGGGGGTCGATTTTTCGAAATTTTCTTTTTTTCCGATTTTTCTCTCGAAAACAATCAAATAAAATATAGAATAATTAGTTTTGCATAAATAAAATACTTTCAAGGCCTTTTAGGCAAGGAAAATGTGAAGAAATGGAGCGAAAAGATTGAAAAACACGACTTTCGCGGATACCACATGGCCGCCATTTTGAATTTACCCATGATCATCTGCCCAAGGGTATATGAAAATAGGTTCAGAATGACCCCAATAAGATAAGCTTAAAAGTCACCAAGTTTCAGCCTCCTCGGTTTTGACGTTTCGAAGCAGCAGAGAAAAGTTCACTAGGGGGGACACTTTCAGCCCCCCTCCCCCCATCCAAGCCAGGTAGGGTTAAAGAATTTCCGCGTCATAATCCAGAAAACTAATGCATATAACAGCATTAGCACTAAATCCAAAACAATAATCATAATATATATAAATGTAGGTTAGTTTCCAACAGGAGAGAATCGGTTGACAGTTTTTAATGTTTTCAGAAAAGCATCATGATGTCCCAAAGATATCAAACCCGTATCGCTCTTTTCAGCATTCTTAGTCCACATGATTTTCGTTGTCAAATCTACAGATTGATTGATTGTTACCGTTCATATGAACAGCACGGAGAAATTGAAATACATAGATTCATACGTTCCCTAGTCCCGATCGATTGGCTACTGGCTAATACTCGATCGTCTGAACCGTATTACATGGCAAATGACACCAGCGTCGCCCACTCCCATATTACACCAGGTATGTATCTAATTAATGGTGCACCAGCGGTTCGCTTCTCGTGCACTACAGAGAGCAATCGGTTATGGACGGTACTGTGTCAATGGCGTTTGTCAGTACTTGAAGATTGTCTTGGAAACCCAACATTCATATTTACCAAGGGATTTTACAACTTCTGATGTCCTATTCACGTTAGTTTCTGTCGAAATTATCATCCCTGATGTTTAATTAAGTGGCTATTTGCGGATCAAGCCTCCAAAAATGACCAGGACTGATTGACGAGAACGTGAACTGACTCGAAAGTCACGACATGTTTCACGAGAGATGAACCTGCAAATGTTCAGTGCCGACAAGCTGAATATATGTATGAGCTATCTAACTGGACATCGACAAAGTGCCTATAAGGGAGCTTCTTGGAATTGAGGCATACTAGGAACTGGCATAAGGCATTCCAAACAAAGAGGCATGGTGTGCCGTGTTGGAACTCATAGGAACTCCATGCCATACAGTTTGGAACTCAGCAGACAAAGGATGGCTAATGCTATACCGTGCAGCGGCATGAGGGGAATGACCTAGGCCATTCCAACTGGAACTCTTATCCATCCAGATCAGAACACCAAACTGGGCATGGTGTATCACATTTGAATAACCGGCATACGCCATCCCTACCAGGGAAATCAGTTCCTAATTTCAAGAAGCTCCCTAAGAATGATTTATGAAATATTGTTCTGATGATAGATGTACCATGTTTTTATACTCGCAAGGTTTGTGGTGGGGGCTAATTTGCGGATGTGGACCGATCGCGTGTGCGTTCCTCCTCATTATTGGTCGAATAGACTGGCAGAATGAAGTTCATAAGGTACGAACGCTTCATTGTTCTCTGACCATGATACAACTGTGACAAGATAAATTTCTTATATGCAAAAGCACTGTGCTGTTGGGATGACAGAATATATTATGATCGGAAGCCATTCTAATCAAGGAAACATTAACACCATTTGTGAGCTTTGGGACCGAAACGAAATCAACTATACATTATTGCATGGAAGTGCTTGTCCCGATTTGTATATTCAGTGTGAACTGATTTCGAAGTATCTTGCCAACTTTAACGACTGTGTTTTCCGTGTATTTTTTTTCTAGGCCGAGAAACGGATCAGGGAAGGGAGAAACACGGAATCCTTGACAGAGGAATCCCCTCTATTTTCGGATAAAAGAGGTATATTTTTATAATATGCAAATGTTAAGTAAAGTCTAATTCCTTTTAGTATATAATTCGATGAGAATACTTCACCCTACTGGGCCTCAGGGAACATTGTGTCCCCCGTACCAAACTTTCTATCCTATCTCGGGGATCGCCAGAAAAATGAGAACTGATACTCCGTGCCCAGTCCAGTAAATAACGATACCAAATTTTACAAAACACTATGATGATAGTTAGCACTATGAGTCCAGAGTGCTAACCATCACACCACATAATCTGTTGAGTTCCGTAAAACAAACCGAGCATATATCCTGACGGCCGCTTCGGTGGGGCATACCTCTCCAATAATTCTCTGATATCACAGTGAAGATTTGTTATCACCCTGGCGTATCGTGGATTGGATATTTCCAATTTACACAAGCCACCTTGTCCGCGGGCTGTCGCCGCCATGCTTCTTTACGTCATTCTTGTGGAGTTGTCGTTCAGAGATACAAACGGCGCTGTCATTGGCTGTTATGTGCTAGGTCACATGACTCTTCGCGCTCATGAATATTTATCACATACTACGATAGCTTGCATTATCCGCTAGAGGCATTGTGGTAGCATGTCTCTGGTTGAGCGAGAATGGATACCGACATGCTAATTCAAAACAAGCGCGGGGATGAAAAGTAGGAGATTGTATAATAGAGGCATCGACTCAACAACTCATTCGAACCACCGAAAATGTCCAGGTAAATCCTCTGCGAGGATTTAGGATTTACCTGGACTTGTGAAGATGATCCTCACTAGTCTTCCCCACAACGTCTGTAAATACGGTTACCTGCTTAATGGCTATAATCAGAATACTGACAATGTGTACAATGATAATTTTACACGAGCTCCAAGGTGTCTGTGTCTGTGGTGGATGCGGCAGGCGGGTAAGCTAGCTATTAACACGCATGTGTATGGCATACCTCGGGCATTTACATTTATCTCAAGCTGGGATTAATTCGGACAATGACATGTGAAAAGTACAAAAAGCAGAATTTGTGAAAAGTACAAAAAGCAGAATTTCTATCATTGTACTATGAAAACCTTTCAGTTACAAGCGTCTGGTCCGTCATTCATAATTCAACCGTCGTCCATTAAAGAATATTCAAATTTGGCACCTATTCATCTTCGAAATGCTCTTATTTGGTCATCCTATATTTCTAATTCAATCTTGATAGATGGGTACCAAACATCAGTGATATGTTGCTGTCCTGTCCCTGTACTTGATTCGTTGTCTTACTATGGTAATAAAACTTATTGTAATTACATGTAGGGTGAATTCGGAAATGCCAAAATGTCTTAGAACTGTTATTCCGGAGTGCCAATAATTCCAGTTCATGAGTTCCAAAGCGTTCTAAGAAGCACACGGGGTTCGAATACGCCTCACGCAAGGCACATTATCATCACTTGCAGTCTAGCGAATTTGGAAACAAATTATCCTAATTATTTATATCCCGAAGTTGAAGAAAATTGAATATCTTATTTGTAAGGCTTCTTTAAATATTTTTATGTTTGAGATGATCACATTTCGATGAAAAATAAAATGAAAAAAGATTTTAAAAAAATTTCAATTCCAAATTCAAAGCATTTTCATATGGGAGCTTGGAGCTTCGGAGCTTGGAACTTGGAACTTAGGAACTGGGAACTAGGGAAATTCGTAAATTCCCTACTGTAGACTCCATGGTGAAACAAGAATTCCAGGGGGGGCGGGGGTTTCTTTTGGGATGGGTCTTCGTGCAATTTTAGCACAACTCTCCAGATATGTAGAACCAAATAAAGGTGTCTACATTTTTTGTTTTCAAATTTTACCTCTGTTTTAAATTACCCATGCTTTAGTTTAATGGGTAACCATGGTAAACTTATTCTTAATTATTGACCTTTGAACTATCATGAAACCATTTCCAGCACGAAATAGAAAGAAAAACAAAGGCACCTTATTAGTCGAAAAATATACCATAACAATCGACATTTTTAAACATTTCTAGTGAAAAGTTCAGAAGTTTAAAGCGAACACTGAGCTATTCGTCTTTTACAAACATGCCAGTTAGACAGTTAGACTGAAGAGGTTCATCTTTATTTCCCCTTGAGTAGTTCACTTAAATGATTTGTGACCTAACTTTATTCCACACAATTCGTGATTGGTTTTTCGTACTTTCTTCCAATTGTAGATTCCCACTCAGACCTCGCCGATACGATGAGAATGGATCTACCAATGACTGAAAGTTTTGATACGTCTATGCCGAGGTCTCACAAACTTCGCCTTCTGTTGAAACGCGGTGCAACGTGTTTGGTAGTTCTAGGAATATTATCAGCAGGTGCCGTGGTACGCGTCTCCGTCCCAGTACCTTCGCAACCATTGTTTAGATTTGTGTCAATGAATAACACAACCATATCACTGGAATCTTCTACGAACATATCACATAGCTAAACGATTGCGCTGCATACACCGAACAAAGCGGTTTACAGCTTGAATATACAGTAAACGGACTACTTTTCAGAATGCTTGTTAAGTAACAAACCCCGAACAGCGCATGTCAGCTGAACGACTATCGTCTGGCTACAACTTCTTTTATTCACTCTGGTCACAATTGTGACATAAGAGGTACAGTGACATGCATGTATGGTACATTTGCGACAGTGTGGTTACATTTAAAGTGCAATGATTACAATTTACATTATGTGGACATATAAAATTTTTTTACAAGTTACATTTTGCTTGGATTTCACTCAAGGTAGTTTTGAAGGTACACGATTACTATTTACAATATACAGAGATACAATTTTTAAAAGTTATACTTTTAAATAAAGTAATAATAAATTCAACACGACAACACGATTCGATATCGCACAATACATACGGATTGAGTATATCTATATATATATATATAAAAGAAGAAAGGCATATCTTATTTCTTTGGGAAAGACGATAATATTTTGCCTATCAATAAACTCAGTCCTTTCAATGTATTATAGTTGTGTGTATTACACAGATCTTTGTATTTTTGTTCAAAGTTGCCTGTCGGATAGTATTTTGGAATTAGTTCTTGCAGATTCAAAAAAGTCACAATATAAAATATAATGCATCTCGCTTCCGATGCTATTACTGTCACAGAGTTTGCATAATCTTTCCTCTTTGGGCGTATTATCCCATCTTCCAGTTTCAATTGGTAGGCGATGATTACATAGTCTGAATTTTAAAATATTGTTGTACAGCTTTGAAGGTAATATCTCCAGATAGTATTCTAAACATAATTCAGTTTTAAATAGGGAATAGTTATAACCTTTAGACGAAGCAGAGATATTATCAGACCACGTTTGTTGGGACTGATCAGTTTGTAGTTGTAAGATATAATGAGAAAACCATTTTGTATTCTGAGTGTTTTGACGGAGCCATAGATCACCACAACCTAAACTATCCAGACTACACTTTACGAAATGCATCCATTTACTACGAAACATTCCTGATTCATACGAGTTGTACAAAAATCTATAAACAAGGAAAGATATTTTAGTTGTTTTCCCATGAATCAGCTTAGCCCAAAAATTAAGTATTCTTCCACGTACGGTTAGCATAATGGGATGTCTCCCTAGATCGCCATATACCATGTAATGAGATGTCTCCCTAGATCGCCATATACCATTTAATGAGGGGTACATTTTCTCACATGTAAAATATATTTGAGGAAGGTGGTATGAATATTCTCGATAATAGCAACACAGCCATACAGTAATAGAGGAACAATTGTCTGGTCGAACAACAATAAAGCACAATCAATAGGGAGAGACAGGTTTCTTACTCTACTATACAATAAATGAAGGGCTTTGCCAGCTTGTTCCACAATACGTTTTTTTGCACATGCAAATAAGCCATTTCTATTGAACACAATGCCCAAGTATTTGTAGCTCTCTGTTATCTCAATCTGTTTTCCATTAATCCAAAATTGACAATTACTTTTTCTGCTACCAAATATGACAATCTTAGTTTTATTTATATTTATTTCGAGTTTCCACGTTAAACAATATTCAGAAAATACATCTAGAGTTTGTTGTAGTTTTTCGGGGCTTTGTGCGATAATGATGGCGTCATCGGCGTACAATAAAACGATAATACATATAACAGCAGGTAAGAAAGTATCGTCAGTATCAATAGTTACGCCTTCCACTCGTTCCAATAAATATGTTTCTAGATCATTCATAAAGAGGGAAAACAAAACAGGTGACAAGTTCTCACCTTGACGGACTCCACCACTGTTACAAGCAAACAATGGAGAGTAATCATGTCCAAGTTTGACACATGATTTAATATTGTTGTACATGTTGACTATGACATTAAACAGTTTGCCATTTATACCATATTTGATAAGCTTGTTCCACAATCCTACTCGCCAAACTTTGTCGAATGCTTTTTTCAAATCAATGAACGCACAATACAGCTTTTTCTTTTTAGCTTTCATATAATAGGTTAAGGCATGTAGAACAAACATATTGTCTAGTGTCGAGTACCCTTTTCTAAAGCCCGTTTGAGTTTCTGTGAGCAGATTATTTGATTCAAGGTATTCATTAAGTCGTTCATTCAGAATGGATGTGAATAGTTTGCCCAAACAACTGAGTATAGTTATAGGCCGATAATTTCCCGGGTCTTTGTGATCTCCACTGTTCTTGTAAATCGGTTGTATAACTCCAACGAGCCATGCGTCAGGTGTAATTTCACTATCTAGTACCCGGTTAAACACTTTGATATATAGGGGTAGAAGGCTTTCCACAGTAGATGATATGTATTCATTTAAGATGTTGTCTAGTCCAGGGCTCTTTTTTTTTTTGAATCTCTAAGTCCGTTATTTGCCTGTTCAATTCATCTTCACTTTCCTCATTTGGATTGAAATTTTCCGTCCATTCTTCGTCATTTTCAGTTTCATTTATATCTTTAAAATACGTATACAGATCTTCGAGATCGGGTGTTTCCTTTGAGTTTTTCTTTTGTCCTATGCTATTTAGTAATTTCCAATAATCTTTAGGTTGTTTAGACCTCATGTTTCTTATTTTGCTGCGAGTGTTATTTTGATATTTTTGTATATGCTTATTCATTGTTCTTTTATATAATCTATTTGCTTCTACCAACTTGCTTTTGTTCTCACCAGATTTATATTTACAATGAATTCGCTTTGCCAGGTGATAATTTTTCCTCGCTCGTCGACAATTTTTGCCAAACCATGGTTTGTTTATTTTTCTGTTGTGGTAATTATTGTGATGATGTGGAAGGATAGCTTCTGCACTTTGACAATATATCGATACTATTTCACTATTTATGGCATTCGTCTTTTCATGTGTCATATCTTCAGCGGTAAGACTGTCTAAATGCTGAATGAAACTAGCAATATCATGATTCTTCACTTTTTCAATAAAAGCAGGTTTCTGAGAAGTATTCCATCTCCTAGTTTTGTTATTTAGGTGATGTCCACTGATTGGGTTATCTTGTTCCATTTCGTGATATGACAATATCGATCTGACGGTTCAGGCTCAGTCGGAGTGTTCGTATCAATGTACCGATTTGGTGGTTTTAATGTTAAGCATATTGGCGAGTGTAAGTCTGAGAAAAGTGGGTCGAAATCTAGGATTTCAAAGTCATGAACAAGATTCACTGCGGAAATCTTTCATATTGCGTAGTCAATCCTTGATACATTATTAAATGTACATTTACCGATATTGCAAGCACTGCTTGCAATTGAAAATATCGTTAACACGCTCTCAGCGTTAAGATTACTCCGCAATATATACCTTCCTTCTTTCCGCGAAAAGCCTTTGTTTCATCAACCAAATATATCCCAAAAGTATTTAATAAAATAGAAAGCTGCATATATGCTTGTTTAGTTCCATCGTAACAAACCCACGTGTTCCCTGGTCTTCGGATCTGTGCTAGAGCATTCGACTGCGGGCAGTGCTTTTAGCCAGATGATAGTCGTTCAACTGACATGCGCTGTTCGGAGTTTGCTTGAGTAACCGCAGTCAAATATACGTTCGCGGGATATTCTTCTAAGAATTGTTCCAACGAAAACATAGTTCATACAGTTAGGATCATAACGAGAGACATGCAGTTTGGAAACATTTGAATGACGATATTTTTCCAGTCCAATACAAACAACACCATGATAATCACTAAATAAACCATGTGCATCAACTCCGACGGGCTGGTAAGAAAACAAGGATCGGACGAATCGGAATTTATGTCATCCTGGAGACACAGACTGAATGTAAATGGAGCAGAGAAACGGGGAGCTGGAGGTGAAAGACTAGGAATGGTGTTGAAGGAATGATATTTGGCATGGCGTATAGCCCGCCACTGAGCATATATACATATTAAATAATTTTTGAGAGAGAAAGAATAAATTGGTCATCAGCCGGATTCGAATCCACGACCCCGGCTCAACGCACCGATGCTCTACCGAATGAGCTATGACGGTCCATAGGTATTATACCCGTGGATTGTCGGTTCATACTTCATGTAAGGTTCACGAGACAATGCCTACAATAGCCAAGTCTTTGGACAACAATGTGTCTAGACCTGTGCTTTTTCAGCGACACAAAGACTCAGACAATAGTTCCTACATAAAGTATCGACCGGATTGTCCCGGTGATGACCAATCTTCTCTCTCGGTGTTGCATTGTGCGCAACCGGCTTTATAATGAAGAAATAATATTTGATATGGCGTATAGCTCGCCACTGAGCATATATACATATGTGTTTTTTGAGAGAAAGAATAAATTGGTCTTCAGCAAGATTCGAACCCACCACCCCGGCTCAACGCGCCGATGCTCTATCGAGTGATCTGTGACGACCCACAAGTATTACACCCGTGGATTGTCCCTGTGATGACCAACTTTCTCTCTCGGTGTTGCATTGCGCGCAACTGACTTTATAATGAAGAAATGATAGTTGATAAAGCCCGCAACTGAGCATATATACATATTAAATGATTTTTGAGAGAGAAAGAACAAATTGGTCGTCATTTAATGGGAATAATGTTGTGTTTCCAACTTGTGTGTTTCAATGGGTGAAAAGGGGAGTAGTATTACAGCCCCCAGCCACCCAAAAATGCACATAGCCACCGCGATCCACCATCACCCACTGAGCGCTGTCATACGTCATTAACGATTTTTATTTGTGTAAATTATTGCGTCTGGATATTAATAAATTATATGCGTTATAATTTTACCTGGATATATATATATTAAAGATCTACATATGGTATTATAAATAAATTCTCCGAATTTATACGATAATCGTTAATAACGATTAAATAGCCTATATTTTAGGTTTCATACCGCTTTTACAAAAAGGTGTTATTTCGATATATATATATATATACGGATTCATAGCAATAAATTCTCCGAATCTGTACGTTAAGCGTTCATATATATTGTAGACTATTAATTTTTTACAAATTGCAATTAGTATTACCAAACACTCGGTATATATTTATATTTAACCTCGCTATACGGGTAGGAGATGGTCATGATACATAATTGTATTGATTTTAATACCTGTCAATGCGAAGGGGTGTATTGTGGTAACAGGTGTGATCGAATAACAGAAATCACTCGGTTTAAATATAGGGAAGTATCGGCTATAGCCCTCATAACTCGATTGCAATTAGCATATGATAATATTGGGGGTTCGAATATTTATATTTACAGACCGATATCGCTTTAATTAGGGCAATTATACAATCAACGTATAGCGGGAGTTGAAAGGGTATACCGTGAAACAGATCATTATTTGAGAATCGTTTGTCGAAATATATATACCTCTAATAGAATTCAACTTATAGCTTACTTCGGAATGGCGAATTTATTGAAAAATATCATCGAACCTAGAGAATCGTCCGTAAGTATTGTAATTTTATTGCGATCTACTCGCAGATAACACCGACTTTGTCGATATAACGATGTACATAGCGAACGGCGTTGTAAATGATCGATTATAAATGATTTGAATACAAGGGCTACTCACTTTTAATATTTCAACTCTATATTTTTTATAGGCTGACAACTCTACGTGGGTCAGATTCGCACGAGAAAATGCGGACATTTTAGGTAGTTCCGATTGGCCTAGTTTGGAGACTGTATTCGCCATAGATGGGGTCGTTGAAACACGATCCGTTTATAATGACGATGCTTGCAATTGAAAATATCGTTAACACGCTCTCAGCGTTAAGATTACTCCGCAATATATACCTTCCTTCTTTCCGCGAAAAGCCTTTGTTTCATCAACCAAATATATCCCAAAAGTATTTAATAAAATAGAAAGCTGCATATATGCTTGATTAGTTCCATCGTAACAAACCCACGTGTTCCCTGGTCTTCGGAACTGTGCTAGAGCATTCGACTGCGGGCAGTGCTTGTAGCCAGATGATAGTCGTTCAACTGACATGCGCTGTTCGGAGTTCGCTTGAGTATAACCGCAGTCAAATATACGTTCGCGGGATATTCTTCTAAGAATTGTTCCAACGAAAACATAGTTCATACAGTTAGGATCCTAACGAGAGACAAGCAGTTTCGAAACATTTGAATGACGATATTTCCCCAGTCCAATATAAACAACACCATGATAATCACTAAATAAACCACGTGCATCAACTCCGACGGGCTGGTAAGAAAACAAGGATCAGACGAATCGGAATTGATGTCATCCGGGAGACACAGACTGAAGGTAAATGGAGCAGAGAAACGAAGAGCTGGAGGTGAAAGACTACGAATGGTGTTGAAGGAACGCTATTTGGCATGGCGTATAGCCCGCCACTGAGTATATATATATATTAAATGATTTTTGAGAGAGAAAGAATAAATTGGTCGTCAGCCGGAT